>CM029013.1:158017139-158172139 GCA_016801055.1 Panax notoginseng
ACTCATGGAAAAGGATATAATAGCTGAAGAGGGGAGTGTGATAGGTGGATTTTGTATACGCAAATCATTATCCATTTCATGCTTATTTGTTGCTCAATTCTTGTGATCATGTTCGTTTTTACTTGTTTTATGTTATTTCATGCGTAGGATAGTTGTTATGACATTTAACGTGTATGTGGAGCTATTCGGTGTGATATGGAGTCAATTGGTGCAAGTTTGGAAGAAATTTTGAAGTGCAGTAAATCTTTTGTCAGAATAGAGGCCCGCCGGGGTGGGCATGTTTAGCACATACACCCCCGCCGGGGCGGGGGTTATCAAATTCTGTAGTCTTTTGTTAAGCTTGAAACTCTTTTTGGGCATGGATTCTAGCTTATTGCATGGTAATGGAACTCTAGTAAGATGAAATTTCTGCTGGGACTTGTGTGTTGGACATCAACTACTCAATTAACGACAAATTCAACAAAACAGAAGATATATTAGGAGAGGATTAATTTCCAAATTTACACAGTAAAATTGGAGGAGTATTTCGAGGAGATTTTCAAGAAGATTGCAATTCAGGCTACGTGAAGGGTGTTTTTTAATATTCTTCGTCTTAGGCTATTATTTGTAATTAGAAGAATGTTTTCTATGATTTATTCAGTGTCTATTTCGTTTATTATGAATTAATTCACTTTTTAGGCTTATGATGGATCCTTAGGTAAAACAATGATTTTGTAGCTTTGATTTCCAGTTCAATAAAGTATTTCCAGTTTATCTATGCTAATTTGAGCTTGAATTTATGAATTGCCTTATCAACAATTCTTTGTGGATTTGTATGGAATCTAGAGAGGATATTCAAATCTAGACTTAGTTAATGTAGCATGTGTCATGAATTTTGTGAATAGCAGATTCTTGATTAATGTTAAGGTAGAGATATGCTTGACATCACATGTAATCGGATAGAGATCTTAATCTTAAACCTTCTTTAATTTCAGTTCACATAGAAATATAGTGAGTTGGTTAATTTAGGTGTTTAACTTGTTTCTATCTTGATTATGGATTTAGGTTAATATGGTATTAGTGTGACGCCCCCAAATTCAGGTACTTGAAACCCGAATTCAGTGCTTCACGATACCTTTTCTTTGAGCGGAATAATAATAATATTGGCATAAATAACAACTTAATTTACATATTAGAGTTATCTAAATCCCAGGTACGCGACCTTAAAACATTCATTACATAATACATAATAAATATTATCATCTTATTTAAGTCTAGCTATTACATATGATAACACAACTTATTCTGACAGCTTTCCTTTCCCTTTGTTCCTGGCGGAGCCCTCTAGTTGATCATACTTAACTGAAAACATTTAAATTAAGCAAGGATGAGCATTTGAGTACCCAGCAAGTAACAACAATTATAAATATTAGCTGAAAAGATTAAATGTTTTCTTTGTACTACCCTTCTACAACGAGTCAATAGTTGTGAAGTAATCTGAACCGATAATAATAACATAACAACTCTCTATCAAATTTTTGAAACTACGTACTGACTATAAATAAGGTTAAGGTAACATACTATGAACATTATTTTCAATTTTTGAATAGGTTTAGTAGAACTTCATCCGCAAACCGACATAACTTAAGGGCGTGGGGGGTGATCAGCCCGTTATGCCCTGTATTGATCAATACTACATACCAGAACGATATTCTCGTTCATCATATCCGCCTCAAGCGCACAAAAGTTTTTCCATGTTCGGGATGTTCATACTTAGTCGGGAATCTGAACCAAAGCAATTTGATTGGATACAAAAAGGTTTTATCATATTCAACTATATTTCTAAATCTGTGTCTAGCTGATCAATTAGCTTAGACGACTTTTTCTTTTATATATATATATATATATATATATATATATATATATATATATATATATATATCTGAATTACAATATAGTGCCATGTTGATAATCAATGATCAGATATAACATATATAACAAAAGGGTTAATAATCTGGTATAAATACAATATAATTCTAAAACTCTCTTACTTCTGTCCATTACATAAAGGAAATGCAAATGTAGGATACTTGCTCAAAAAAAGTAGAGTTCAAGGAACTTGCCTTAAGCGTAGATTATCCACGTTAATAAATCAACACTTACGAACCCTATTTATAACGTATTACAAGCATAAGATGTTCATTAGCTAACACATTCGTTAATCAAGCTCGACATGATTCAAGTATGCACATATGATACAAAATTAGCTTATATGTTTATCACGTAATTAATTATCTAGTTATTTCATAACCAATTTAAGAATGCTCAAGGTTAAGGTATTTTCACCTATGAACTTTCATTATCTAATAGAACACTATCTTATTACCTAGTCCTCAAATATAAACATATTTCTAGTAGTAAAGACATCATACAAGTTAACTGTCAAAAATCAGATTATAAAAACTCAGATTCCAGACTGGTGCAGCTGCGCCATGGCTAGGCCTACAGCCCTCTGGCCAAGCCAAGACTTAGTTGTTGCCTTGTGGTTTCTGTTCGGCAAGAACACAACATATATACTATCATGACAAAGGTCATTTCTTGGTTCTTAAGTCAATCTAGGTTTCCACTTTCATAACATGGTTCTAAGTTAAACATTTCAATAATTTAATGTCGTTCAAGGTCATGAAATCACACGGTCTAACATGCTTGCCTTCTAAACATACAAGGTAGTCATATAACTCATATTAGGTATGCTTGTGAGTATTAATAACACATATGTGTAATTAACCTCGTTTTGGTTGGAAATTTGCTTTGCTTATGCTTTCCTTGAATTACAATACTTAAGCATGTTATATATATTATTATGATACGTTAGTAAATCTAAGAGCGTCATCAACATGCTCATATAAGTTAGATTCAAATTTGTATGTTAACACTCTCGTTCAAAGTTCGTATTTTCATTAGTAACTTCACTAGTACGTTCTACATGCTCAATACATATGGATCATGTATAGGGATATTATAGACATAACATGACATATTAACCCTTTAGAATCTAGACATTCATATGATGCAACTATATTTAGAAAATATGTTCAAGTTTGCTTTTAAAACTATTTTAAACTTGAACAATGCAATTTAACACATACAAGGCAACTTTAAGGGTCTAACATATGTAGTCAAGTCATGTTATAATTCTCAAAAGGTCAGAATATAGAGTATGTAGTAGTCATGCATATTAGCTCACTATACTAAGTTAAAAACTTCTTTAATACAAATCCTAAATAAAGTGGTCTTGAGGAAAGAACTATGAATCATATGAACACAAGTTAACGGGTTGTTCATTCCTTTCTAAATCATAACAGCATGCTTGCAAATTCAGAATATAAACATAGCATACATACATAACAAGTTCCTTTCTAAAGTCCTAATTCCATTTTAAACTCTACACCTTCGTTAATCACGTATGCTAATCTAAACATGCTCACATTAGGTTAATATGCTAATATATACCTGTTACACATACTTTTATGCTATCTTAAGTCATAATAATATACTAACACTTAGCAGATTATAAAACAGAAAGTAAAAACTGGAATCAGAGTCTGGCGCAGCTGCGCTGCACCTCAGTGTTATTATGGTGTTGCAGCGCCATGCCTGGTTCGAGCCGAGAACAGTCTGCTTCGGCAGAACTTTAGCCCAAACACAAAAATTAAACACAATTTCGAGTCTAACCAGTCATGTATCAATTACAACATGCATATATGGTTATATAACAACTAATTAAACATTACCCAACCTCACCATTATCTAATTCCACATAATTGAATTTCAAGAACTCAAGAATTCATTTGACAGAAACTGAAAAATAGAAGAATTGATACCTATGCAATTATGAATTAGCTCGCTCCTAATGAACTCCCAATGTCCTAGAATGCTTGAATGCTCTCAATACCACTCTTAATGAAATTCTGAGCAATGAAAATTGGAGAAAATTGGTGGCATTTATAGAGAATTAAAAACACAGACAATGCATATATATACCAAATTGAACTCATGGATGAAAGGATTACATGAAAGGTAAAGAGGAGTTGGTAATTGGTTGGTGATTTGCATCATGATCACCACTCCCTCATGATCATTAGCTAGGAAAGTTTGGAAGAAAAGGAAGAACATATGCCTTAGCCTTTTGCTATACACGTGAATGTGAAATAGGGAGCAATTTGGACACTAAATTTGGGACAACCCAAATACTCAGCAATCATGTAATACTTATACAATTTCCTACTCTTATGTTATATTAACCATACATTAGCTATAACTTAATGTTACAATATGATTTACACATTTAATGTTTCAAGGTAGTTGATATTAATCATACATATAATTGATGTACAGTTATTTTAATGTCTTCCCACATGCATATTGTCACATACAACCTCATGATGTATTCATATCATATAGTTTTAATATGTATAATCACATTGCTTCATACAATATAGTTCCATAAAACTTAATATATAGTAACATAAAAATCACACTACACTATATAGTACAGTCATAATATTGCTCGCATGCACATAACTGATAATCTAATATTATTATATTAATAACTTATTTATTTATGTCAATTAAATAAATTATTCACTTCTTGATTAATTAACACCAAAATTAATTACTCCAATCATCATCGGTTAATGTATTTACGGACCTCCATAACCATTTATTATCTAAATATCTCTTATTATATTTATAGACATACTTCTAACAATATTAATCGCATATTATTAATTAATTACCATCATCCATTAATCAATATCCTACCACAACCATTAACATTACACACATATCAGGCATGTATATATCACTGAAATATAAATAATATTATATTAATATTCTCATTCCTTATTCAAAATCCAGAATTAGGGTTTTGAACCCATGTCCAACATAACCTTCATATATACCATTGTTAATTTAGTTAAAATAATTAACTTAACTATAATAAAAATACATATCATAATAATCCTTATAATCATATCATATATACAATAATCATATATTCACAAAAAATAACTAATATTATTATTATTACAAAATTAATTTATTATTGGAATATAATCTGTAACGATTAATAATTCTTAAAAAAAATCATGTACAATTATTCATGTAATAAATAAATTTTATTTATCACAAAATACATATACTTTTCTTTGTACATATTTCCACCTTTATATATAAAAAAAAAATTATATCCAAAATTTCTTATTTAATTATATTGAAAATATTGGGTTATTACATCCACCCTCCCTTATAAGGATTCCGTCCCCAGAATCACCGCTTCAAAACTTATAGATACTAGGAAAAATAGCATACACAGTCATTTCAAGTAGATCTCGATCAGATTCGATCAAACTGATCTTTAACCATTTAACATAAAACTTTTCTATCTGATTATACGAAAATTTGATTTCTAACAGAACTCAAATTTCTCCTTCAAAATTTTTTTACTATATATATATATATATATATATATATATATGAAAATCATATATAAGAATATAAAATTGATTCGAATAATACCTGAAGTTCCATCCCCGGTAGTTACGGTATCCTAAACCGTCATGTTGAAGACTTTCGCGGTTGATTTTGTCGAAGTTGGTCCCGTTATCGCTAGTGTTCCGTTGCCTTTCCCCGCATTCACGCTTCCTGCATCCACCCTCCTCTTCGGACAGTCCTTAACCTTATGTTCCGTTGATCCACACCGAAAACACCCATTGTTCGTCCTAGGATTGGGACAATTATGAGAGATATGTCTCTCCTGCCCATACTTATAGAACACGAACTTACCGCTAAGACACTCACTTGAATGATTCTTCCCACAATTCTTACACTGCACATGCTGCTTCCTCACACCTTCTTGTTTGAGTTGGACATTTCTAAAATTGTTCCACTTTCTTTTTCCATTTCCACCACCTACTTCTACCTTCCCGACTCCATCACCCTTATTCTTTCTCTCCTTATTGTAGAGGCTCATGGCCTCACTTCCCCCTTCAGCTATGATAGCCTTTTCTAAGAGTGTGACAAACGTATTGATTTATAACCCCACGACCTTATTGTAGAGCCAGGGTTTTAAGCCCAGCTCAAACCTCCTTGCCTTCCTTACCTCCGTATCAACTTGATGCGGAGCAAACCTAGCTAATTCATTGAATTTTGCGGCATATTCCGCAACTGTCAAGTTCTCCTACTTCAAATCCAAAAACTTCACCTCCATCCTAGCCTGCACACTGGACGAGAAATAGTTCTCAAAGAACAACATCTTAAACCTAGTCCATGTTATCACTCCTTCTCCTTCCCTAACTTGATTTGCCTCCCACCAGAAATTCCCCTCTCCTTTCATCATATAGGTGGCAAAAGTTATCTTTTGCCCCTCAGCTACCCTAGCGACTACAAACGTTTTTTCTATTTCCTTAACCCAAGTTTGGGCTTCTATCGGGTTAGTGGTACCTCTAAATTCTGATGGTCCTACGGCCTTAAAATCCTTGAAGTTCGCAAATCTATTGTCTAGTTGATTTCTCGCCGCTGGCATTCCATTCTGCATGGCTTGAGCTACCATGTTCGTGAAATTTTGCATCAGGTCTGGTTGTTGTCCTCCAGCATTGTTGACAGACTCTTCTGCCCTTTGGTTCCGAGCTTGACGTCTTGGCGGCATTTACTGGTTAAATAAAACAAAATCTATATTTTATTAACTTTCATTCTATACCTTATCGTATAAGTTTAATATTTCAAACTTATTCCATTAATCAAACATAGATTCATATTCATTTGACTAATTCATAGTACATATCATAGCACATACTGCTTTAAACACCTGATATCCCTTTGTGACCACACAACTCGGGATCTACAATCTTGACTAATACAAAAGTTGGGAACATTACATTACACAGACATACTTATCATATATATTACATTAAACACACCTATACAACATAACCTATACTACTTATTTACTACGTGTTTTTCTTGGACAACCCTTTGCCTGATGACCTTCCAATCCACATATAAAACATGCACCTGGTTTATAGTCGGGACAATAAGGAGTGGTATGTCCCTCATAGCCGTAAAAATAACATATCTTTTACCATTTCTTCTTATCATATTTTCCTAAGTCGTGATCTTCCATCTTTCTTTTCCCCTTCTTGCTCGGAGCTGCACACGATGTGTTGGTCTTGGCTCCCATCTGATCAATTTGGATTTTAAGCTTATCTTATTCTTCCATTGTTTTGATTAATGCCTTTCGCAATTGACTATTTAGTAGCTTTTCTATTTCCCACAACTTCTCTAGAGAATAAACCTTGTTCCTCAGATTCTGCACTTCAGTTGATGCTTGATCAGCTCCAACTTGGGTGTTCGAATCACTATCTGTTAGTTCCACTATTTCTGGGTCCGATACTACGTTTTCCAAAATAATCACCTCATCGAGGTTATTTTCAACGTGAGCCTCTATTTTAGCTATTGGCTTTGACACTGGCTCTGTTATGGAGATTGACTCCTCCTTTACGATCCGAAGGTATCCTAATCATTTTCCTCCTGACATCTAGACATAATTTATTTAGATTAGTATATAACATATACACACAACAAATAATAATTTTATATAAGTTATCTTTTATTTGATTTGACGATGAATTTATTCAATTCATCTCGCTTAAAACTCTATATGAGTTATTTGTATTTTCAACGTTTTCCTCTACTCTAGGGTTATAGCCTAAGGTCTACCCCCACCTATGGTTTCTAACCCTAAAGCTCTGATACCAACCTGTGACGCTCCTAAATTCAGGTACTTGAAACCCGAATTCAGTGCTTCACGATACCATTTCTTTGAGCGGAATAATAATAATACTGGCATAAATAAGAACTTAATTTACATATTAGAGTTATCTAAATCCCGGGTACGCGATCTTAAAACATTCATTACATAATAGTTAATAAATATTATCATCTTATTTAAGTCTAGCTATTACATATGATAACACAACTTATTCTGACAGCTTTCCTTTCCCTTTGTTCCTGGCAGAGCCCTCTGGTTGATCATACTTAACTGAAAATATTTAAATTAAGTAAGGATGAGCATTTGAGTGCCCAGCAAGTAACAACAATTATAAATATTAGCTGAAAGGATTAAATGTTTTCTTTGTACTACCATTCTACAACGAATCAATAGTTGTGAAGTAATCTAAACCGATAATAATAACATAACAACTCTTTATCAAAATTTTGAAACTACGTATTGACTATAAATAAGGTTAAGGTAACATACTATGAACATTGTTTTCAATTTTGGAATAGGTTTAGTAGAACTTCTTCCGCAAATCGTCATAACTTACGGGCACGGGGGTGATCAGCCCGTTATGCCCTGTATTGATCAATACTACATACCATAACGATATTCTCGTTCATCATATCCGCCTCAGGCGCACAAAAGTTTTTCCATGTTCGGGATGTTCATATTTAGTCGGGAATACGAACCAAAGTAATTTGATTGGATACAAAAAGGTTTTATCATATTCAACTATATTTCTAAATCTTTGTCTAGCTGATCAATTAGCTTAGACGACTTTTTCTTTATATATATATATATATATATATATATATATATATATATATATATATATATATATATTCTGTTCGTTAATTTCTAATTATGGTTATACAAGTGTCCCACTTTGATAATCATTGTATTGAATCATAATTAGAAATTATGATTATCAAAGTGGGGACATGTATAACCATAATTATAAATTAACGAACATATATATATATATATATATATATATATATATATATATATATATATATCTGAATTACAATATAGTACCATGTTGATAATCAATGATCGGATATAACTTATATAACAAAAGGGTTAATAATCTGGTATAAATACAATATAATTCTAAAACTCTCTTACTTCTGTCCATTGCATAAAGGAAATGCAAAGGTAGGATACTTGCTCAATAAAAGTAGAGTTCAAGGAACTTCCCTTAAGCGTAGAATATCCACGTTAATAAATCAACACTTTCGAACCCTATTTATAACGTATTACAAGCATATGATGTTCATTAGCTAACAAATTCATTAATCAAGATGGACATTATTCAAGTATGCACATATGATACAAAATTAGCTTATATGTTTATCACGTAATCAATTATCTAGTTATTTCATAAGCAATTTAAGAATGCTCAAGGTTAAGGTATTTTCACTCATGTACTTTCATTATCTAAGAGAACACTATCCTATTACTTAGTCCTAACATATACACATATATTAGTAGATTTTAAACCATTTCTAGTAGTAAAGACATCATACAAGTTAACTGTCAAAAATCATATTGTAGAAACTCAGATTCCAGATTGGCGCAGCTGCGCCATGGCTAGGCCTAGGGTCGGAGCCCTCTGGCCAAGCCAAGACTTAGTTGTTGCCTTGTGGTTTTTGTCCGGCAAGAACACAACATACATACTATCATGACAAAGGTCATTTCTTTGTTCTTAAGTCAATCTAGGTTTCCCACTTTCATAACATGGTTCTAAGTTAAACATTTCAACAATTTAATGTCGTTCAAGGTCATGAAATCACACGGTCTAACATGTTTGCCTTCTAATGATACAAGGTTGTCATATAACTCATATTAGGCATGCTTGTGAGTATTCATAACACATATGTGTAATTAACCTCGTTTTGGTTGGAAATTTACTTTGCTTATGCTTTCCTTGAATTACAATACTTAAGCATGTTATATATATTGTTTATGATATGTGAGTGAATCTAAGAGCATCATCAACATGCTCATATAAGTCAGATTCAAAGTAGTATGTTAACACTCTCGTTCAAAGTTTGTATTTTCATTAGTAACATCACTAGTAGGTTCTACATGCTCAAAATATATGGATCATGTATAGGGATATTATAGACATAACATAACATCTGAACCCTTTAGAATCTAGACATTCATGTGATGCAACTATATTTAGAAAATATGTTCAAGTTTGCTTTTAAAACTATTTTAAACTTGAACAATGCAATTTAACACATACAAGGCAACTTTAAGGCTCTAATCATATGTAGTCAAGTCATGTTATAATTCTCACAAGGTCAGAATATAGAGTATGTAGTAGTCATGCATATTAACTCACTATACTAAGTTACAAACTTCTTTAATACAAATCCTAAGTAAAGTGGTCTTGAGGAAAGAACTATGAATCATATGAACACAAGTTAACGAGTTATTCATGCATTTCTAAATCATAACAGCATGCTTGCAAATTCAGAATATAAACATAGCATACATACATAATAAGTTCCTTTCTAAAGTCCTAATTCCATTTTAAACTCTACACCTTCCTTAATCACGTATGGTAATCTAAACATGCTCACATTAGGTTAATATACTAATATATACCTGTTACACATGCTTGTATGCTATCTTAAGTCATAATAATATACTAACACTTAGTAGATTGTGAAATAGAAAGTAAAAACTGGAATCAGAGTCCGGCGCAGCTGCGCTGCGCCTCAGTGTTATTATGGTGTTGTAGCGCCATGACTGGTTCGAGCCGAGAACAGTCTGCTTCGACATAAATTTAGCCCAAACACAAAAATTAAACACAATTTCGAGTCTAACCAGTCATGTATCAATTACAACATGCATATATTGTTATATAACAACTAATTAAACATTACCCAACCTCACCATTATCTAATTCCACATAATTGAATTTCAAGAACTCAAGAATTCATTTGACAGAAACTGAAAAATAGAAGAATTGATACCTCTGCAATTATGAATTAGCTTGCTCGTAATGAACTCCCAATGTCCTAGAATGCTTGAATGCTCTCAATCCCACTCTTAATGGAATTCTCAGCAATGAAAATTGGAGAAAATGGGTGGTATTTATAGAGAATTAAAAACACAGACAATGCATATATATACCAAATTGAACTCATGGATGAAAGGATTACATGAAAGGTAAAGAGGAATTGGTAATTGGTTGGTGATTTGCATCATGATCACCACTCCCTCATGATCATTAGCTAGGAAAGTTTGGAAGAAAAGGAAGAACATATGCCTTAACCTTTTGCTATACACGTGAATGTGAAATAGGGAGCAATTTGGACACTAAATTTGGGACAACCCAAATACTCAGCAATCATGTAATACATATAAAATTTCCTACTCTTATGTTATATTAACCATACATTAGCTATAACTTAATGTTACAATATGATTTACACATTTAATATTTCAAGGTAGTTGATATTAATCATACATATAATTAATGTACAGTTATTTTAATGTCTACCCACATGCATATTGTCACATACACCCTCATGATTTTTTCATATCATATAGTTTTAATATGTATAATCACATTGCTTCATACAATATAGTTCCATAAAACTTAATATATAGTAACATAAAAGTCACACTACACTATATAGTACAGTCATAATATTGCTCGCATGCACATAACTGATAATCTAATATTATTATATTAATAACTTATTTATTTATGTCAATTAAATAAATTATTCACTTCTTGATTAATTAACACCAAAATTAATTACTCCAATCATCATCGGTTACTGTATTTACGGATCTCCATAGCCATTAATTATCTAAATATCTCTTATTATATTTATAGGCATACTTCTAACAATATTAATCACATATTATTAATTAATTACCATCATCCATTAATCAATATCCTACCACAACCATTAACATTACACACATATCAGACATGTTTATATCACTGAAATATAAATAATATTATATTAATATTCTCATTCCTTATTCAAAATCCAGAATTAGGGTTTTGAACCCATGTCCAACATAACCTTCATATATACCATTATTAATTTAGTTAAAATAATTAACTTAACTATAATAAAAATACATATCATAATAATCCTTATAATCATATCATATATACAATAATCATATATTCACAAAAAATAACTAATACTATTATTATTACAAAATTAATTTATTATTGGAATATAATCTATAACGATTAATAATTCTTAAAAAGAAATTATTTACAATTATTCATGTAATAAATAAATTTTATTTATCACAAAATACATATACTTTTCTTTGTACATATTTCCACCTTTATATATAAAAAAAATTTATATCCAAAATTTCTTATTTAATTATATTGAAAATATTGGGTTATTACATCCACCCTCCCTTATAAGGATTCCGTCCCTAGAATCACCGCTTCAAAACTTATAGATACTAGGAAAAATAGCATACACAGTCATTTCTAGTAGATCTCGATCAGATTCGATCGAACTGATCTCTAACCATTTAACATAAAACTTGTCTATCTGATTATACGAAAATTTGATTTCTAACAGAACTCAAATTTCTCCTTCAAAATTTCTTTACTATATATATATATGAAAATCATATATAAGAATATAAAATTGATTCGAATAATACCTGAAGTTCCATCCCCGGCTGCTACGGTATCCTGAACCGTCATGTTGAAGACTCTCGCGGTTTATTTTGTCGAAGTTGGTCCCGTTATCACTAGTGTTCCGTTGCCTTTCCCCGCATTCACGCTTCCTGCATCCACCCTCCTCTTCAGACAGTCCTTAACCTTATGTTCCGTTGATCCACACAGAAAACACCCATTGTTCGTCCTAGGATTGGGACAATTATGAGAGATATGTCTCTCCTACCCATACTTATAGAACACGAACTTACCGCTAAGACACTCACCTGAATGATTCTTCCCACAATTCTTACACTGCACATCCTGCTTCCTCACACCTTCTTGTTTGACTTGGACATTTCAAAAATTGTTCCACTTTCTTTTTCCATTTCCACCACCTACTTCTACCTTCCCGACTCCATCACCCTTATTCTTTCTCTCCTTATTGTAGAGGCTCACGGCCTCACTTCCCCCTTCAGCTATGATAGCCTTCTCTAAGAGTGTGGAAAACGTATTGATTTATAACACCACCACCTTATTGTAGAGCCAGGGTTTTAAGCCCAGCTCAAACCTCCTTACCTTCCATGCCTCCGTATCAACTTGATGCGGAGCAAACCTAGCTAATTCATTGAATTTTGCGGCACATTCCGTAACTGTCAAGTTCTCCTACTTCAATTCCAAAAACTTCACCTCCATCGTAGCCTGCACACTGGACGAGAAATAGTTCTCAAAGAACAACGTCTTAAACCTAGTCCATGCTATCACTCCTTCTCCTTCCCTAACTTGATTTGCCTCCCACCAGAAATTCCCCTCTCCTTTCATCATATAGGTGGCAAAAGCTGTCTTTTGCTCCTTAGTTACCCTAGCGACTACAAACGCTTTTTCTATTTCCTTAACCCAAGTTTGGGCTTCTATCGGGTTAGTGGTACCTCTAAATTCTGATGGTCCTACAGCCATAAAATGCTTAAAGTTCGCAAATCGATTGTCTAGTTGATTTCCCGCCGTTGGCATTCCATTATGCATGGCCTGAGCTACCATGTTCGCGAAATTTTGCATCAGATCTGGTTGTTGTCCTCCAGCATTGTTGACAGACTCTTCTGCCCTTTGGTTTCGAGCTTGACGTCTTGGCGGCATTTTCTGGTTAAATAAAACAAAATCTATATTTTATTAACTTTCATTCTATACCTTATCGTATAAGTTTAATATTTCAAACTTATTCCATTAATCAAACATAGATTCATATTCATTCGATTAATTCATAGTACATATCA
Source organism: Panax notoginseng (assembly GCA_016801055.1). Taxonomy (NCBI): domain Eukaryota; kingdom Viridiplantae; phylum Streptophyta; class Magnoliopsida; order Apiales; family Araliaceae; genus Panax; species Panax notoginseng. The sequence continues at coordinate 158,030,893 of CM029013.1, forward strand.
TAGCACATACTGCTTTAAACATCTGATATCCCTTTATGACCACAAAAGTCAGGATTTACAATCTTGACTAATACAAAAGTTGGGAACATTACATTACACAGACGTACTTATCATATATATTACATTAAACACACCTATACAACATAACCTATACTACCTATTTACTACGTGTTTTCCTAGGACAACCCTTCGCCTGATGACCTTCCAATCCACATATAAAACATGCACCTGGTTTATAGTCAGGACAATAAGGAGTGGTATGTCCCTCATAGCCGCAAAAATAACATATCTTTTTCCATTTCTTCTTATCATATTTTCCTAAGTCGTGATCTTTTATCTTTCTTTTCCCCTTCTTGCTCAGAGCTGCACATGATGTGTTGGTCTTGGCTCCCATCTGATTAATTTGGATTTTAAGCTTATCTTGTTCTTCCATTGTTTTGATTAATGCCTTTCGCAATTACCTATTTAGTAGCTTTTCTATTTCCCACAACTTCTTCAGAGAATAAACCTTGTTCCTCAGATTCTGCACTTCAGTTGATGCTTGATCAGCTCCAACATGGGTGTCCGAATCACTATCTGTTAGTTCCACCATTTCTGGGTCCGGTACTACGTTTTCCAAAATAATCACCTCATCAAGGTTATTTTCAACGTGAGCCTCTATTTGAGCTATTGGCTTTGACATTAGCTATGTTATGGAGATTGACTCCTCCTTTACGATCCGAAGGTATCCTAATCCTTTTCCTCCTGACATCTAGACATAATTTATTTAGATTAGTATATAACATATACACACAACAAATAATAATTTTATATAAGTTATCTTTTAGTTGATTTGACGATGAATTTATTCAATTCATCTCCCTTAAAACTCTATATGAGTTATTTGTATTTTTAACGTTTTCCTCTACTCTAGGGTTATAGCCTAAGGTCTACCCCCACCTATGGTTTCTAACCCTAAAGCTCTGATACCAACTTGTGACGCTCCTAAATTCAGGTACTTGAAACCCGAATTCAGTGCTTCACGATACCATTTCTTTGAGCGGAATAATAATAATACTAGCATAAATAAGAACTTAATTTACATATTAGAGTTATCTAAATCCCGGGTACGCGATCTTAAAACATTCATTACATAATAGTTAATAAATATTATAATCTTATTTAAGTCTAGCTATTGCATATGATAACACAACTTATTCTGACAGCTTTCCTTTCCCTTTGTTCCTGGCAGAGCCCTCTGGTTGATCATACTTAACTGAAAACATTTAAATTAAGTAAGGATGAGCATTTGAGTGCTCAGCAAGTAACAACAATTATAAATATTAGCTGAAAGGATTAAATGTTTTCTTTGTACTACCCTTCTACAACGAATCAATAGTTGTGAAGTAATCTGAACCGATAATAATAACATAACAACTCTTTATCAAAATTTTAAAACTACGTACTGACTATAAATAAGGTTAAGGTAACATACTATGAACATTGTTTTCAATTTTGGAATAGGTTTAGTAGAACTTCATCCGCAAATCGTCATAACTTACGGGCATGAGGGTGATAAGCTTGTTATTCCCTGTATTGATCAATACTACATACCATAACGATATTCTCGTTCATCATATCCGCCTCAGGCGCACAAAAGTTTTCTCATGTTCGGGATGTTCATATTTAGTCGGGAATACGAACCAAAGTAATTTGATTGGATACAAAAAGGTTTTATCATATTCAACTATAATTCTAAATCTTTGTCTAGCTGATCAATTAGCTTAGACGACTTTTTCTTTATATATATATATATCAACATGTGATTGAATACAATGATTATCAAAGTGGGGACACTTGTATAACCATAATTAGAAATTAACGAACAGAATATATATATATATATATATATATATATATATATATATATATATATGAATTACAATATAGTACCATGTTGATAATCAATGATCGGATATAACATATATAACAAAAGGGTTAATAATCTGGTATAAATACAATATAATTCTAAAACTCTCTTACTTCTGTCCATTGCATAAAGGAAATGCAAAGGTAGGATACTTGCTAAATAAAAGTAGAGTTCAAGGAACTTCCATTAAGCGTAGATTATCCACGTTAATAAATCAACACTTTCGAACCCTATTTATAACGTATTACAAGCATAAGATGTTCATTAGCTAACAAATTCATTAATCAAGATGGACATTATTCAAGTATGCACATATGATACAAAATTAGCTTATATGTTTATCACGTAATCAATTATCTAGTTATTTCATAAGCAATTTAAGAATGCTCAAGGTTAAGGTATTTTCACCCATGAACTTTCATTATCTAAGAGAACACTATCCTATTACTTAGTCCTAACATATACACATATATTAGTAGATTTTAAACCATTTCTAGTAGTAAAGACATCATACAAGTTAACTATCAAAAATCAGATTGCAGAAACTCAGATTCCAGATTGGCGCAGCTGCGCCATGGCTAGGCCTAGGACCGGACCCTCTGGGCAAGCCAAGACTGTTGCCTTGTGGTTTTTGTCCGGCAAGAACACAACATACATACTATCATGACAAAGGTCATTTCTTTGTTCTCAAGTCAATCTAAGTTTCCCACTTTCATAATATGGTTCTAAGTTAAACATTTCAACAATTTAATGTCGTTCAAGGTCATGAAATCACACGGTTTAATATGTTTGCCTTCTAATGATACAAGTTTGTCATATAACTCATATTAGGCATGCTTGTGAGTATTCATAACACATATGTGTAATTAAGCTCATTTTGGTTGGAAATTTACTTTGCTTATGCTTTCCTTGAATTACAATACTTAAGCATGTTATATATATTGTTTATGATATGTGAGTGAATCTAAGAGCATCATCAACATGCTCATATAAGTCAGATTCAAAGTAATATGTTAACACTCTCGTTCAAAGTTCGTATTTTCATTAGTAACATCACTAATAGGTTCTACATGCTCAAAACATATGGATCATGTATAGGGATATTATAGACATAACATAACATCTTAACCCTTTAGAATCTAGACATTCATGTGATGCAACTATATTTAGAAAATATGTTCAAGTTTGCTTTTAAAACTATTTTAAACTTGAACAATGTAATTTAACACATACAAGGCAACTTTAAGGCTCTAATCATATGTAGTCAAGTCATATTATAATTCTCACAAGGTCAGAGTATAGAGTATGTAGTAGTCATGCATATTAGCTCACTATACTAAGTTAAAAACTTTTTTAATACAAATCCTAAGTAAAGTGGTCATGAGCAAAGAACTATGAATCATATGAACACAAGTTAACGGGTTATTCATGCCTTTCTAAATCATAACAATATGCTTGCAAATTCAGAATATAAACATAGCATACATACATAACAAGTTCTTTTCTAAAGTCCTAAATCCATTTTAAACTCTACACCTTCGTTAATCACGTATGCTAATCTAAACACGCTCACATTAGGTTAATATACTAATATATACCTGCTACACATGCTTGTATGCTAACTTAAGTCATAATAATATACTAACACTTAGCAGAATGTGAAACACAAAGTAAAAACTGGAATCAGAGTCCGGCGCAGCTGCGCTGCGCCTCAGTGTTATTATGGCGCAGCTGCGCCATGCCTGGTTCGAGCCGGGAACAGTCTGCTTCGGCAGAACTTTAGCCCAAACACAAAAATTAAACACAATTTCTAGTCTAACCAGTTATGTATCAATTACAACATGCATATATGGTTATATAACAACTAATTAAACATTACCCAACCTCACCATCATCTACTTTCAGATAATTGAATTTCAAGAACTCAAGAATTCATTTGACAGAAACTGAAAAATAGAAGAATTGATACCTCTGCAATTATGAATTAGCTTGCTCCTAATGAAATCCCAATGTCCTAGAATGCTTGATCTCACTCTTAATAGAATTCTCAGCAATGAAAATTGGAGAAAATGGGTGGTATTTATAGAGAATAAAAAACACAGACAATGCATATATACACCAAATTGAACTCATGGATGAAATGATTACATTAAAGGTAAGGAGGAGTTGGTAATTGGTTGGTGATTTGCATCATGATCACCACTCCCCCTTGATCATTAGCTAGGAAAGTTTTGAAGAAAAGGAAGAACATAGGCCTTAGCCTTTTGCTATGCACGTGAATGTGAAATAGGGAGCAATTTGGACACTAAATTTGGGACAACCCAAATAATCAGCAATCATGTAATACTTATACAATTTTCTACTCTTATGTTATATTAACCATACATTAGCTATAACTTAATGTTACAATATGATTTACACATTTAATATTTCATGGTAGTTGATATTAATCATACATATAATTCATGTACAGTTATTTTAATGTCTACCAACATGCATATTGTCACATACACCCTCATGATGTATTCATACCATATAGTTTTAATACGTATAATCACATTGCTTCATACAATATAGTTCCATAAAACTTAATATATAGTCACATAAAAGTCACACTACACTATATAGTATAGTCATAATATTGCTCACATGCACATAACCGATAATATAATATTATTATATTAATAACTTATTTATTTATTTCAATTAAATAAATTATTCACTTCTTGATTAATTAACACCAAAATTAATTTCTCCAATCATCACCAGTTAATGTATTTATGGATCTCCATAGCCATTAATTATTTAAATATCTCTTATTATATTTATAGACATACTACTAACAATATTAATCACATATTATTAATTAATTACCATCATCCATTAATCAATATCCTACCACAACCATTAACATTACACACATATTAGGCATGTTTATATCACTGAAATATAAATAATATTATATTAATATTCTCATTCCTTATTCAAAATCTAAAATTAGGGTTTTGAACCCATATCTGACATAACCTTCATATATACCATTATTAATTTAGTTAAAATAATTAACTTAACTATAATAAAAATACATATCATAATAATCCTTATAATCATATCATATATACAATAATCATATATTCACGAAAAATAACTAATACTATTATTATTACAAAATTAATTTATTATAGGAATATAATCTATAACGATTAATAATTCTTAAAAAGAAATCATTTACAATTATTCATGTAATAAATAAATTTTATTTATCACAAAATACATATACTTTTCTTTGCACATATTTCCACCTTTATATATATAAAAATTTTATATCCAAAATTTTTTATTTAATTATATTAAAAATATTGGGTTATTACAATTAGTGCATCGAGAGGTGGTTAATACTACATTCGTGTTCTTGATTAATAAGATGGGATAGTGAGTTGAATTGGAATAAAGGTGTGAAAATTAGAGTGAAGCTTAGTGTGAAATCTTAAGTCTAATTCTCCATTATTTGATTGAAATTTCAGATTTTGATATTTATGATTATTTTGTGATAGTTTATTTATTTGTTAATTTAGTTTATATAATATTAAACCATTGAATTGAATAGTTTAATAGAATTAGGATTAATAGGAGATTGATAATTGTGAAGTTAAAATTCTTGCTAATTTGTCCTCGTGGGAATGATACTCTATCCATTACTATATTACTTGTTGACCACGTATACTTGCGTGTTTTGTGTATATAGATTTTACCCAACATGTTTTTGGCGCCGTTGTCGGGGACATTTTAGTCTAGATTTTAATATATTTACAATATTAGTTTAATTAGTCATGTTTTACTTAAACATTTTTGTTTTTGTTTTTGTTTTCCTTAATTCATGTTTTTGATATTGGTTTATGCAAACACGATTCAAAAATTCGGAATTGCTTCCTTTTGAGGACGACATTGAAATAAGATTTCAGAGGTTAAGTAAGTGGATCAAGGAAATAAGGAACGAATTCGAAAACTCTGACATAGAAGAAGTAATGATAGCTGAAGATCAGAAAGCATTAAGGAATTTTGCCACACCCAAGGTGACTGAACTGCAGTCAAGCATTACTAGGCCCGCAATAGCCGTTAATACATTCAAAATCAAGCCTGAGACGATTAAAATGATTCAGAATTTAGTTCAGTTTGGGAGATTGGCTAATGACGATCCGAATAAACATATAGTCAGCTTTCTGGAGATATGCGACACCTTTAGGTATAATGTGGTGTCAGATGATGCGGTGAGACTTTGCTTGTTCCCATTCACTTTACGGGACAAGGTTAAAAGTTGGTTACACTCTTTACCGCCGGGTTCGATAACTACATGGGAGGACTTAGCTCAGAAATTCCTTGCCAAATTATTCCCACCAGCAAAAACTGCAAAGATGAGGAACAAGATAACAATGTTTGAGCAGCAACATAGGGAGTCGCTATATGAGGCATGGGAGAGATACAAGGAGTTACCCAAAAAGTACCCGCATCATGGATTGCCCAAGTGGCTGCACATGAACACCTTTTACAACGGACTACATAGGAATCTCAAAACGAGTATTGATGCAACTTCGGGCGGAGCATTCATGGCTAAGAGTTACGAAGAAGCCTACAATTTGATTGAAACTATGGCCAATAACAACCAGTGGCCCACAGTAAGAATGACACAGGAAAAGGCAGTTGGGGTTTTGGAAGTAGACGTGCTGATAGCTATACAAGCATAGATTTTTGCGTTGTCCAAGAAGTTGGATGCCATGACAGGGGCTCAGGTACAACAGGTTACAGTGGTATGTGAATTGTGCGCAGGTATGCGTATTTAGGCAATTCAAATTCCTTACCTGTTATTATTTTAGCTGCACTTAACGAATTATAGGAAGAAAAGTTGTTGAGGGTGCTTAGGGAACACAAATCAGCGATTGGGTGAACGATTACGGATATAAAGGGAATTAGCCCTTCATTTTGCATGCACAAGATTTTGATGGAAGATGACGCAAAACCAACTATGGAGCAACAACAGCGACTTAACCCTATTATGAAGGTAGTTATGAAGAAAGAAATTTTGAAGTGGTTGGATGCCGGTATCATCTACCTGATTTTCGATAGCAATTGGGTTAGTCCGGTCCAGTGTGTGCCGAAAAAAGGAGGAATGACTGCGGTGCAGAATGAGGACAACGAGTTAATACCGGCTAGAACAGTGACAGGTTGGAGGGTTTGTATGGATTATAGAAAATTGAACAATGCAACCCGAAAAGACCATTTCCCGCTGCCCTTTATTGATCAAATGTTGGATAGATTAGCGGGACATGAATATTACTGTTTGTTAGATGGGTACTCGGGCTATAACCAGATAGTCATCGCTCCAGAGGATCAAGAAAAGATGACATTCACTTGCCCTTACGGTACATTTGCATTCAGGAGGATGTCATTCAGGTTATGCAATGCACCTGCAACCTTCCAACGATGGATGATGGCCATTTTTTCAGATACGGTGGAGAAGAATGTTGAAGTCTTCATGGACGACTTTTCGGTCAATGGGGATAACTTTGATACTTGCCTAGGGAATCTGGTCATGGTATTGCAGCGATGTAAGGATACAAACCTCGTACTCAATTGGAAAAAATGCCACTTCATGGTTAAAGAAGGCATAATTTTGGGCCATAAGGTCTCGGCTCAAGGATTGGAGGTGGACAAAGAAAAGCCGGAAACAATCGAGAAACTACCTCCCCCGAGCTCAGTTAAGGGTATTAGAAGTTTTCTGGACATGTTGGGTTCTACAGGAGGTTCATAAAGGACTTCTCTAAAATTGCAAAACCTCTATGCAGTCTTTTAGAAAAGGATGCTACTTTCAGTTTTAATGAGGAATGCAAGTCAGCGTTTGAATTATTGAAAAAGAAATTAACTACATCCCCCATGATAGTCGTACCAGATTGGAATATGCCATTCGAGTTAATGTGTGATGCGAGCGACTATGCGGTTGGGGCTATTTTGGGCCACCGACGAGATAAGGTGTTTCACGCCATATACTATGCAAGAAAAACACTCACAAAGACTCAAATGAATTATACAACCACAGAAAAGGAATTGCTTGTAGTAGTGTATGCGTTTGACAAATTTCGGGCATACTTGATCGGGACTAAGGTGATAGTCTACACAGACAATTCAGCGATTCGGTACCTAATAGCGAAAAAAGATGCAAAGCCACACCTTATCCGATGGATTCTACTACTTCAAGAGTTTGACTTAGAAATTAAGGATAGAAAGGGGACGGAGAATCAAGTAGCCGATCACTTGTCTAGGCTGGAAAACCAAGGGAAAGCGAAAGAAGACAGATGTGAAATTAATGAGTCGTTCCCAGATGAGCAACTATTTGGGGTTTTTGCAGAATTTCCTTGGTATGCGAATTATGCAAATTTTCTTATGAGCAACATTCTTCCACCTGACCTCACCAGACAACAGAAAAGAAAATTTCTTCATGACGTGAAATGGTACATGTGGGACGAACCATATTTGTTCAAGCAGTACACCGACAAAATGATTCGATGGTGCGTCCCTTATAGTGAAGTGAAGAACATTCTACATGAGTGTCACTCATCTGCGTATGGCAGACATTATGGGAGTGAGAGAATAGTAGCGAAGGTGTTACAATCGGGTTTTTATTAGCCTACATTATTCAAGGATGCCCATCATTTTGTCAAATAATGCGATAGGTGCCAAAGGGTGGGCAACATTTCGAAACAGAATGAGATGCCTTTACAAACGATTCTTGAAGTGGAAATATTTGATGTATGGGGCATCGATTTCATGGGGCCATTCCCTTAATCTTTGAAAAATCAGTATATTCTACTCGCAGTGGATTACGTATCGAAGTGGGTTGAAGTTGCAGCACTATTATCTAACGATGCCAAGGTGTTCCTCAAATTCCTACAGAAAAACATTTTCACGAGGTTTGGCATGCCAAGAGCAATAATCAGTGACGAAGGTAGTCACTTCTGCAATAAGGCCTTCACAGCTCTTTTGACACGGTATGGGGTCAACCACAAGGTAGCGACATCATATCACCCTCAAATAGGTGGGCAGGCTGAGGTATCAAACAGGGAAGTAAAGAAAATATTAGAGAAAGTAGTAAATCCGAGTTGGAAAGATTGGTCACTTCGGTTGGATGATGCATTATGGGCATACCGGACTGCATACAAGACACCAATCGGGATGTAACCATATCAACTACTGTACAGGAAGGCATGTCACTTACCGATCGAGCTACAGCATAAGGCATATTGGGCGGTGCAAAAACTCAATTTTGATCAAGTAGCTGTAGGGGAGAAGAGACTATTTCAATTGAATGAACTTGACGAATTTTGCCTTCACACCTATAAGAATTTCAAACTATACAAAGAAAAGGTAAAAAGATGGCACGACCAGAAAATTATGCATCGAACATTCGCACCGGGTCAATCAGTACTATTATTCAACTCACGGCAGCGATTGTTCCCCGGAAAGCTTAAATCGAGATGGTCGGGACCATTCACTATCAAACATGTTTTCTCTCATGGCGCAGTTGAACTCTATAGTCGCAATCCACTAGATACGTTCACTGTAAACGAACACCGTTTAAAGCATTATTGGGGTGGAGAAGCCAACACCGACGTGATCGCCATCACATTGACCGACACAACATGAGCAAGAAGTAGTCAGGCTGAACGACTTAAAATCAAGCGCTAATTGGGAGGCAACCCAATCTTTAGTTTCTTTATTGTATTTTCCATTCATATTTGTTAAAATATAGTTTTTACTCAATTACTAGGTAGTAGCATACAATGAAAGTCTAGTTAATCTCTCCATAATACAACAAATTGTTGATAACTCATTAATTCTCATGTGTATATATTGCAGGATGGAAAACGGAGCATTCAGTGAGCTACAATGAAGCAAATTCAGAAAATAAGGCAGTCTGACAGTAGCATAGCCCGCCGGGGCGGGCCCCTTTTACACTATAACCCCCGCCGGGGCGGGGGGTTTCCAAATAGTTTTGACAGTAGCATAGCCCGCTGGGGAGGGCCTCCCAAGAACAATACCCCCCGCCGGGGCGGGGGTCCTAGAATTCAATCAACTTCTGGCAGGTACACGTAGGCTTCTCCCCTTCCCAATAATATACCACTTTCCCACTTACTCACTACATCAATTAAAGCCCATAACCACCACCCACTACCATCACTTCTACTTCCCACTACTTCCTTAACTCCCATAATTACCCCACCTCTTCACTCCACCAATATTAGCCATTCTTCCACCCAAATATATATCACTACATCTCATATCACATCTCTCAAAACAATTGATATAGAGAATTCATAGAGGATACTTGAGAGCTAGAGTGGAACAAATTGAAAAGTTTGGGGGAGAGCTAAGGCAAGTCAAGCACTAAAGAGAAATCATGGCTTCGCAATCATCTTCTAAACGCCAAAGGGGATAAAGTTCACAGCCATCTCAACCAACCCGCACCTTCGATCGCCAAAAAATTGTGAGTGTCGCTGCCGCCGACCGATATGAGTACATGCTAACCAAAGCCCTTACACCGGAGCGGGGATTGGCACCAGATCCCAATGATAGGGAGATGATGCATCAAATCTATCAAAAGGGGTGGACCAAATTCACTGAAGATCCTGAACCCGCTGTGGTCAACATTGTCAAGGAATTTTACGCTAACGCTCAGGACAAAGCTCCATTCAACGCGTATGTGTGGGGTCACTTGGTTCTGTTCAGTGCTGATGCAATAAACACTTATTATCAGTTACGGGTACCTCGCCAATGCCAATATGCTCAACTACGTGATTTTGATCCAAACTTTGATGAAATAATCATAGGGATGACAAAGCCGGGAACATCTTGGATGAAAGGTTAGAAGGGAGGCACAATGTTCCACAGCAAGGACCTTAGACTGTATGGAAAAATATGGTATGCATTCTTATGCGCTAAATTGCTTCCGTCCCAACACACTTCGGATGTCACCAAAGAGAAGCCATTGCTGTTGTACGCAATTGTGCAAGATTTCATTATCGATATCGGGGCTATTATCTATTTCTCCATCCGCCGGTGTTTACGTGAAAATTTTTCGGGCGGCTTGCCACACCCATCACTCATATGTGGGTTGTGTCGCAATGTAGGGGTGAGATGGTCTGACGATGAGCCCACACAAATGACGCTCGTATTGCTTGATTCTAAAATGATAGTGCGATATTCTGTATGGGTAGGAGGCGAGTCACATCCACGAGGTCTGGGCTTTATTTTTATGTCGACTTCGGAAGATGACGTTGATGCTACAGAGGCATCGGAGGATGATGATACAGCTACGGGCGATCAAGGGGCTGAGCAGGTACCACAGATCGAGGCAATATTCAGTCCTCAGTTCCTTGAGTTCCAAAATCGAATGATTGCACGTAACAAAGCAGCACGTCGGGAAATGCGGTGATTGGAAATGCGACAAGATCACATGTTTGATGCTATGAATGCATCTTTCGCCTCACTCAACGCAACCCTTCAAAGCTTCAACCCGTCGGCTCAATTTCTAAATCAATAACCCGGACTAATGCCGAGATTTCTACCAAGTGATTCTGATGAAGACGAGCAATAACCACCTCCTCAAACTTAAGCAATAGCAGAGAAGTCCTCACGTCCTTTATTTTGATTAATCATCCAATGAGGGCATTGTATTACTTAAGTTTGGGGGATTTTTATACATGTTTGCATGCATATGTAGTACTTATAGGTTTGCATTTTGTCATTTTTATTTCAGTATTGCATATTAATTTCAGTATTGCATGATAGCTTAGTTGCATACATAGTTGTTAGGTTATTTTTTTTTCTTTGCATTATTTTAGTTTATAAGTAGTGCATTCAATTTATCTAAAAAAAAATATTTTGTTTGCGTAAGTTCAGCAATGTTGTAGTTCATATTGTTTGTGGGCCAATGATGAGATTGATAATAAGTTAACCAATATAGTGTTGATTACTAGAACTGTGATACAATTTCTGTTATGAATCGAATCTTAAGCTCGTTTGAAACTGGTATAGAAAAGGTGAGCACGTTTAATAAACATCTTTGTTGACTGATCAGTTCAAATTGATACATAAATGGTCTCTAAAGGGTAATGCTAGAGCAAATGAGAAAATGACAAGGATAGACAGTAAAGGCAGAAACTAGGCAAGAACTTAAGTTTGGGGGATGATATGTGGGGTATATAAGTTTATATATATATATATATATATATATATATATATATATATATATATATATATATATATATCGTGACTAGTCTTGTTTCGGGGCCTTTATTACTTAAGCAAGTACGCTCGAGGGGATTGTCTTTACACCTAGCGCCCTAGGGTCTTTTATGGTCTGGGAGTCATTGGTTGAAAGCTCGCTAAGGGGTAGCACTATCAGCCTAATGGGATGAGACATTGCACAGTCATGTATGTATATAAAAAAAATATTTTATATGTATGAATAAAGTATAAGTACCCTGTATGAACCCCTGAGATTAGTAATTATTTAAGTTTTAGTTGGAACTGTATATTTTTGAAAGTTTTAAGTTTGCATTGTATGATTCCTTCTAAGAGATTGATTATGCATTGAATTTGAGTCCGTATCAGTAATCATGGATGTTGATCACACACACACACACACACTATACCAGTGATGATAGCTTGAGATTTAAGGAGTAAGTTGGAATTGTAGATTGGTTTTGGTGATTGATATTGTATAGTTGCTTATTTTCACCAAGGCCGTTAAGATAATCTTGATTCTGGATATTGATGGATTCGAAAGTATATAAGTTCGATTATATTCATTTCATCTCATTGCATTGCATTGTATGTAGTGTTTTGTGCTCGAGGACTAGCACGGTTTAAGTTTAGGGGATTTTGATAGGTGGATTTTATATACGCGAATCATTATCCATTTCATGCTTATTTGTTGCTTAATTCTTGTGACCATGTTCGTTTTTACTTGTTTTTTGTTATTTTATGTGTAGGAAGGTTGTTGTGACACTTAACGTGTATGTGGAGCTATTCGGTGTGATATGGAGTCCATTGGTGCAAGTTTGGAAGAAAATTTAAAGTGCAGTAAATCTTTTTTTCAAAATAGAGGCCCGCCGGGGCGGGCATATTTGATCTATACACCCCAGCCAGGGCGGGGGGTCTTCATCAGGATTTAATAGAAAGGTAGCCCGCCGGGGCGGGGGTTGTCAAATTTTGCAGTCTTTTGTTAAGCTTGAAACTCTTTTTGGGCATGGATTCTAGCTTATTTATGGTAATGGAACTCTAGTAAGATGGAATTTCTGCTGGGACTTGTGTGTTGGACATCTACTACTCAATTAACGACAAATTCAACAAGACAGAAGATATATTAGGAGAGGATTAATTTCCAGATTTACACAGCAACTTTAGAGGAGTATTTCGAGGAGATTTTCAAGACGATTGCAATTTAGGCTACGTGAAAGGTGTTTTTCAATATTCTTCATCTTATGCTATTATTTGTAATTGGAAGAATGTTTTCTATGATTTATTCAGTGTCTATTTCGTTTATTATGAACTAATTCACTTTTTACGCTTATGATGGATCCTTAGGTGAACAATGATTTTGTAGCTTTGATTTCCAGTTCAATAAAGTATTTCCAATTTATCTATGTTAATTTGAGCTTAAATTTATGAATTACTTGATCAACAATTCTTTGTGGATTTGTATGGAATCGAGAAAGGATATTCAAATCTAGACTTAGTTAATATAGCATGTGTAATGAATTTTGTGAATAACAGATTCTTGATTAATGTCATGGTAGAGATATGCTTGGCATCACATGTAATCGGATAGAGAACTTAATCTTAAACCTTCTTTAATTTCAGTTCACATAGAGATATAGTGAGTTGGTTGATTTAGGTGTTTAACTTGTTTCTATCTTGATTGTGGATTTAAGTTAATATGGTATTAGTGCATCGAGAGGTGGTTAATACTACATTCGTGTTCTTGATTAATAAGGTGGGATAGTGAGTTGAATTGGAATAAAGGTGTGAAAATCAGACTGAAGCTTATGGTGAAATCTTAAGTCTAATTCTCCATTATTTGATTGAAATTCTGAATTTTGATATTTGTGATTATTTTGTGATAGTTTATTTATTTGTTAATTTAGTTTCTATAATATTAAACCCATTGAATTGAATAGTTTAATAGAATTAGGATTAATAGGAGTTTGATAATTGTGAAGTTAAAATTCTTGCTAATTTGTCCTCGTGGGAACGATACTCTATTCATTACTATATTACTTGTTGACCATGTATACTTGCGTGTTTTGCATATATAGATTTTACCAAACAGAGTGAGGTCATGAGCCTCTATAACAAGAAAAAAAAGAACAAGGGCAAGGTCGAGGGAGCTGGGAAGGTGAAAATTAATAGCGGAAGTAAAAGTGATAGTAGCAAGAGGAAGGGGAACTATTTTGGCAATGTCCAGGTTTAAGAAGCCAGCTGTACAGTGTAAGACTTGTGGAAAGAACCACTCTGGAAATGTTTGAAGGGGAAGTTTGTAAGCTACAAGTGCGGGCAGGAGGGCCATATCTCTCCCAACCGCCCCATTCCTAGGATGAACAATGGGTGTTTTCTATGCAGGTCGACTGAGCATAAGGTGAAGGATTGTCCGAAAAGAATGATGGAGGCAGGATGTGTGACTACTGGCAAGGGTAGCCAGACTTTAGCAATCACAGGACCAACGTCATCACACAAGCCAACAAAATCAACAACAAGGGTCTTCAACATTACGGTCCAGGATACGGTGGCAGCTGGTAATGGGACTCCAGGTATTATTCGTATAACTTTTATTTTCTTATACATGATTTTCTTATATATAATAAATTATTTTATAAAGGAATTTTGAAAGAGAAATTTGAGTTCTTTTATAAATCAAATTTCTATTTAATCAGATAGACAAGCTTTATGTGAATAGTTAAAGATCAGTTCGATCAAAGTTGGTCGAGATCTACTTGCAATGATTGTGTATGCTATGTACCCTTGTATGTATAAGTTTTAAAACGCTAATTCCGAGGACGGAATCTTTGTAAGGAAGGGTGAATGTAACAACCTGATATTTTCTATATAATTAAATCAGAAATTTTGCGTATAAATTTTTTTTATTTTAAAGATGAGGATTTGTACAAGATAAAGCATATGTATTTATATGATAAATAAAAATATATTTATTACATGACTAATTAAAAATAATTTTGTTTCAGAATTATTGATGATTATAAAGTATATTCTTATAATAATTAAATTTATAATAGAAATGTTTTTATTAAATATTTTCCATAAAAATATAATTATATATTATTTAAATAATATACGTAATGATTATAGAATAATTATAATAATTATTTTATCTTATTATATGGAATTATGTCAGATTAGTTAAGTTAATTATTTTTCTAACTTAATTAATAATGGCATTTATGTAAGAAAAATCAGATTGGAATCCAACCCTTAATTTTAGATTTTGATCAAGACATGAGAATAATAATATAATATTAATTATATTTTGATTTTTCAGTGCTATAATATGTACTGTATGTACGTATTGATAATGGTTGGTCAACTATGGTGTATTATGACCAAACCCTGTCAATATTTTTATAAACCCTAGTATTACAGTTAAACCTTAATTTCGAAGTCAAATGAGACTTTAAAAATCTGTTAAGACACTGTGTTATGTGTTATATGATTTGTATTTCAAGTAAAGCCTTATTATTACGGAAAACCATACTTGTAAATTAAAACCCTCAATTTTGAACTAATGTGAAACTTAAATCAGAGTTTATGATCAGTCAGAAATTGTGTTAATGTGATTAATATCATATATGATAGATTTTATTACTAATTAGGGAAACCTAATTAGTAATTTAAAACCCTAATGACTAGAATCCTAATTTAGTAATTAGAAACCCTAATTGTGATTTGGTAACCCTAATTACTAATTATAAACCCTAATTACTAAATTGGCAAGGTTAATAAATAATTAAACCCCAATGTTCATGTATAATGTACTTAAAAACTTATCCTAATTAAGAAAACCCTGATTTGTAATTTTTAGAAAATAATTTTTATTTTAGAAACTAAAATTTTACATTTTTCAAACCCTAATTGCTAAATCCTACAAATTCTATGTGCTAAACCTTAGGGTTAAACCCTAAGGGTTTGTTAAGATTACTTTATTGCCATTAAAATTATAAGTCAAATGATCATTACACCTTTATGTGCATTATTGAGGCTAGCTTGTCAAACTTTCCAATGCTTTAGTTGGCGAACTACCCTACACATAGCCATGTGCTACAAACTCTACAATTCAGCCAATTTCCAGCCAAGTTCATTGCATACATGTAGTATATATAGATTGGAGAGAGAAAGAAATCATTTGATAGCTCATTTTTACACAACTCTCATCCTTGGCTCTCTCAAGCTCAAACCTCCGAAATCCTAAAGCATTTCAGTCCCAAAACAAAGCCCCACTATCAACCATATCATATCATAAGCATAGAATCAAAGATTTGTTTATAAAGGTATAAAACCTAACCCTAGAATTTGATCTTGATTAATGTGTCAGATGTTGTTGTTTTTGTGTTAAACATGTTACGTGTTGTCTAGTTAAGTGATCTGGGTTGGCACATGGTAGATCCATAACACCTAAGTGCTCAAAATTGAAAATTTAAAAAATCTGGAAAAATTTTATTTTGTGTTCTGACAATGAATGTCAGAGGCTGTAAATCTTTTTCTGTTTATGTTTTTGGTTGTTTTAATGTTTGTACTTGTAGTATGTTAGGTGATCTTTGATCTAGAACTGAATTCATGCATAAATCATGAATACATTACAAGTTATTAGTGGTCAAATGTCGTTAACCGGCCATGACCAGACTGATCTGGGTAACCCAGATTGTTACCCAAAAACGCCTGACAAGAAATGTTTGAGCACAGATCTTGCACATGTTTGATGATTCGTTATGTTTGTTATAACTAAGTTGTAGTCTGGTAGATTAACTTTAGATTCATGCTTTTATATAGTTAAAACATTAAATAGAATGAATTTTGTGGATGGTCAAAGTGGCAGGAATGATCACGAAAACCATTTTCTGGAATTTCCAGAAATGGGATGAACAACCTTTCTGACAACATTTGACCGGCTCAAATATTCCTCTGGTGATGGTGTTTTGTTGATCTAGTGAATGATAATTGTAGCCTATCACCTGTCATCTCTACTTCAAATTTGAACTCTTACATCACACTAAGTAGGCACATAATCAAAGTTACAAGGCATCAAAGGTGATACCCTGCAACTGTTCTTCATTTATGGAAAACCCAGAAATGAAGAACAACTCTGATATGTTTTTCTGCAGCTTAGATCTTGCTTTTAGGTAATGGTTTGGCTATGAACTCAGTTTCTAGTTGTAGTATTACATGAATACTACATGATTAAAACGCCTAGAAAACGTAAGGATCATGAAATTATTTGTAGTCAAACTTGGACCCTGGTAACTGTTTATGCATTTTTGGATTTGATGAAGAACACGAAGAACACTTGTAGCGACGGTTATGTCGCTATAGGCAATCTTTAGCGACACTTTATTATAAAATTAATTATTTTTATTAAATAATTAGTATTAAATAGTTTTTAATTATGAAAATACATAATAAATTATTAAAAATTATTTAAAAGTCCAAAAATTAGTGTTTAATAATTTTTAATATATTTAATAAATAATTAATATTTTTGAAATATTAATGGTATTTAATTTATTTAATTAATATATTAAATAAATTATTTAAAAATAATTTTAATACTTGAAAAATCATTTAAAATTATATTATGGTATAAGAAAATATTTTAAGTTATTTTTAATGACTTTTAATATTTTGTGATGAAATTCATTAATAAATTAGTATTAATGATAATTTAGTTATTTAATAAATAAATTAATTAAAAATGATTTTATTATATTAAAAATTATTTTAAATAATAATAAAACATTTAAAATTATTTTAAGTTATAAAATATAACTTTCAATATTTAATGGTAAATTTCATTAATTAATTTAATATTAATGATATTAGAATTATTTAATAATTATATTAAATAAATTAATTTAAAAATGATTTTAATATTATAAAAATCCTTTTAAATGAAAATAAAGTGTTTAAAGATATTTTAAGTTATAAAATATAACTGTTAATATTTAAAGGATAATTTTATTAATAAGTTAATATTAATGATATTAATTTAATATTAATGATATTAAATTTATTTAATAATTATATTAAATAAATAGTTTTAAAATAGTTTTATTAATTTAAAAATCATTTAAAAAGGATATAAATGAATTAAAAGTATTTTAAGTTATACTTGATGACTTTTAATATTTTGAGGAATAGTACATTGATATTTAAATATTAATGGTAATTATTTAAAAATAATTTTAAATGTTTTAAAAATCATTTAAAGGCAATATAAATATTTTAAAAATATTTTGAGTTATTATACATAACTTTAATATTTTGGCAATGGTTTCATTAATAGTTTAATATTAATTAAATATTAATGATAATAGAATTGTTTAATGTTTAAATCATTTAATAATGATTTCGGAGTTTGAAAATTTATGATAAATTATAATAAATGTTTAAAAATTATTATAAGTCATTTAAAAAGTATATAACTGATAATTACAGTTATTGAGCTACATGATAGAGTCTTAGACTCGATAATTACCCGATAAAGCTGTCGGTACACCGACACGTTTCAAAAATTGATCTGGATTTAGATATTTTGACTGTATTAATATTTGTTTGTGATTCAATGATTGTTGAATATGTGTGAAAATATAATTTGGTTATGTGCTGACTGCAATAAGCAGTATTATGTGTTACGATATGTTATTCTAATCAATAAAATGATCTTATTACTGATAGGTTGTTATACAAAAGATAAAAACTAAGTTGCGTATCGTAAGCAGCAGACCAGACAAGTATCCTACCTTTGCATTTTCTTTATGCAATGGACATAAGTAAGAAAGGTTCAAAATTATATTATTATTATACCAGATTATTAACCCTATTGTTATATATATTATATCTGATTATTGATTATCAACATGGTATTACATTATTATTTAGATATTTATTTTGTTAGTTAATTTCAAATTATGGTTATACAAGTGTCCCCATTTGGATAATCATTGTATTTAATCACATGTTGATATATATATATATATATATATATATATATACACACACACACACACACACACACACACACACACACTTATTGATTGCCAGTATGTATACATTAAGTAAAAGTCGTCTAAGTTATTTGATCAGCTAGACACAGATTTAGAAATATCGTTGATTATGGTAAAACCTTTTTGTATCCAATCAAATTGTTTTGGTTCGAATTCCCGACTAAGTATGAATATCTCGAAGATGGAAAAACTTTTATGCGCCCAAGGCGGACAGAGTGAACGATAATATCGTTCTTGCATGTAGTATTGATCAATACAAGGCATAACAGGTTGATCACCCCCCGTGCCCGTAAGTTATGACGGTTTGCAGATGAAGTTCTGCTAAACCTATTCGAAAATTGAAAACAAAGTTCATAATATGTCACCTTAACCCTATTTATAGTCAGTACGTAGTTTCAAAAATTTGATAGAGAGTTGTTATGTTATTATTATAGGTTCAGATTACTTCACAACTATTAATTTGTTGTAGAAGAGTAGTACAAAGAAAATATTTAATCCTTTCAACTAATATTTATAATTGTTATTACTTGATGGGCATCCAAATGCTCATCCTTGCTTAATTTAAATATTTTTAGCTATGTGTGAACAACTAGAAGGCTCTACCAAGAACAAAGGAAAAAGGGAAGGTTGCAGAATAAGTTGGTGTTATTTTATGTAATAGTTTAACTTTGTTATGATTAGGATGATATATATATTATTATCATCATGTAATTAATGTTTAAATGTTGCGTACTTGGGACTAGACTCTGATAATTACGTAAATTAATTTTGATAATTATATTATTGTTATTATTATTAGTATTATTTTGCTCATATAAATGGTATCGTGAAGCACCGAGTTCGGGTTTCAAGTACCCGAATTTGGGGGCTTTACAATTTACAAAGTTGAGATCGATAGCCCAGTAAAATCTAACAGTTTTCATGCATCACGTAGCACATAATAACATGTTCAACATATATCTCATAAACATTGTACTAACATAACATACATGCTACAGTTCATATAACAAGTATAAAGATTGAGTTCCTTACTCAATCAGCATGCTTTACTCAATCAACGTAGTCATAAATTGACTTTAACATTTCATACTTTCAACATATATATAACACATCATGCTCTTTACAATAAAGATTTACAACAGTTAATCATCAAGTTCACATAGCAAATTGGAACTGAAAGACTTGTCTTCATCATTGTTTACCAATAACAGTTTAACAGCATACAGATATCTGCACTTCACGTGCCCTACACAATTAAATAATCATTCACATTAACTATTAGTCACATAGCAACACATAGTAGTTGTAATGTAAACTTTACTCTATATCGGATAACCCTTCTTATTAATCAATACACAATGTTCAATTTGATTGTGTTAACTTTTGACTTACATCTCATTTTATTACTTCTTAGGTCGTACTAGAAGTTCATTCAAGTGTTTAAGTCTTGCTATGAATCATTATTGATTTTATATTAAACCCATTTAATATCTTATAATATTCATTTCATTTGACTTAAAACATTTTTTACATTCATTAATGTAAGACCCCAACTTTTATAAATAAAGATGAATTTTCTATAAATATCATTTTTGAATATTATGGAGTAAATTTGATATAATGCTATAGTTGTGGGTAATATTTATAAATTTTACAAAGTACGCAAGTTGTTATATAATATTCGATTGGTCGGGGAATATTCGTTTTAACAGGAAATATTCGTACAACGGCACAATAATTGGTAGACCCCACAACGGAATTATTGTCGGATTGAGAAAACGACAAAAATATTTTATTAAAAATAACGGCGGAAGTTTTACCATTGATACTGTTGAACTACTCAGTAGTA
Organism: Panax notoginseng; assembly: GCA_016801055.1. Taxonomy (NCBI): domain Eukaryota; kingdom Viridiplantae; phylum Streptophyta; class Magnoliopsida; order Apiales; family Araliaceae; genus Panax; species Panax notoginseng. The sequence continues at coordinate 158,051,996 of CM029013.1, forward strand.
AAAGTACAGTAATACGTGTGGTTGCATAGTAGCACACGGTATTGATTATTAATGCTTATGTGAGAAGTCACTCAGTTTGATTCAATTATTGTTAGTTAATAATATGAATTATTTAGCGATAATGACGTTTTGTTTTATTCGTATTATTAACGTAATAAAACAGAAACATCTTTTTATATAAAACAGAATACTTTATTAAAGTTATTTTATAAATAGAATATATTATATTTTATTTAAAAGATTTTTCTTTAAATATGGACCGTCAGATTAAAGTAATCAATCTGGACTGTTCATGGATTAGTTACTATGCATTCTATTTTTCTATAAATAGCAGCTCATTCCTTCATTATTTCTTACGAATTCACTGAACTCTAGAGAGAGAAACTATAGAGAGAAACTATAGAGAGAGAGAGAAAAGAAGAGTATTCTGCTACTTAACTACTTCCTTATTTCAGCTCTTCTTTAAAACGGTAAGGGGTGTTATTTTTTCTTATTCACGAAGAGAACTGTTGTTATTCTATTTCTTATTATTATGTTAGAATAACCTGTATACGCGGTCTACCCTATACTTGGTGACATTCTTCTGTTATTCTGTTGGAACATCCTGTCTGTGTGTTTTACACTGGACCTGGTTCCGTCTTTATTATTATTGTGTTTTACACTGGACCTGGTTCCGTCTTTATTATTATTCTGTTGGAACATCCTGCCTGTGTGTTTTACACCGGACCTGGTTCCGTCTGTATTATTATTTTGTTGGAATATCATGTCTGTGCGTTTTACGCCGGACCTGGTTCCATTATTTATTATTCTATTGGAATAACCTGTCTGTGCGGTCTATCGCATGCATGGTGATTTCTTTTGTTATTCCATTCTTTGTTATACTCAGTTGGTTAAGTTTTAACTTTTATAGTCTATGAAATTTGTGGAATATCCTTGATAATTGCGTTTCATCCAGTATCTTTTCATGAAAATATTCTTCTAAGCATTCTTGAATTTTACTCCACAAAGCAGTATCATGTTGACAATTTGGACGTTGTTAATTCTTGGATAATTTAATTCTTGAACTTGTTTTATTGAATTCTTATATTATTGTCATCATCCTTATGTTTATAAAATGTTGAAAGTCATCTGTAGCCTGTAGTGCATAGATGGACTTGGTATGATTATGACCAGGGATTATTCGGTATAATCATGATCGTAATGTTACAAATGATGTGGTAAAAGTCCTCATTGGCCCGTAGTGCGTTGATGGACAGTTGTTCGCATGATCATGACCATTAATGAATACACGAATATCATTGGTCGTAGTGCAGGGGTGATTCGATGATGTGAATTATTTTATTATGATGAGTCTCAGCGATAACAGTGTTGAAAAACCTTTTAAATCATAGAAGATAGTAGATTTTATTTTCTACTTGACTCTTTTAATGGATTGCTTGTTCCGCTGCAGTTAAACTTGATGTTCGTTATATTTTATCAGTTTAACACTGTTGAAGGCTAATGATAATTTATTCTGCATTATCTTAGTCATAGTATTTCTTACTGGGCTAGTTGAGCTCACCCTTTCTTTCACTGTTCTCTTCAGGAAATGAGAACGTAGCTGGGGCAAGTCGGGGAACAGAGTGACAGTCTGAATGATAGTGTTAGTTAGTAGTCCTCATTATTCTATGTAATAATTATAATGAGGACTCCTTTTGAGTATGGATACTCTCAAGAAGATAATATTTGTATTCAAACTCACAGTTTATGTTTTGTCGTATTGTACATGACAGTTATATTAGTAAGTTGTATTTGTATTCTGTACTATGTATCTGACGACCCAAGATGGGTGATGTATACCTAATTTTGGGGGCGTCACAGTTGGTATCAGAGCTTAGGGATATGATCCCTGGCTAAGATGTGAGAATAGAACTAGGAGGGGAGAGACGGGGAATTCCTTCGCTGGTATGACCTACCTAAGTTTATTTGCATGGTATTTAATTGGTCGGTCATAATATAAGGATAATATATGACATATCAATTAACTTTTATTTTGTGGCAGTATCTGAAAATGGCATCTGAGAATGTTGAGAATAGCAATGGAGCACAGGCGCCTGTTGATTCACCACATATCAATAATCAGGATAATGTGCATCAGGAAGGTGACAATCCTCATGCAAACAACAACACTGACCAGATGATGAATGATGGAATGTTCAGAAACTTTATGCAGTTCATGCAACAGCAGGTGAGAGCGGCTCTTGTCCAAAATATAGGTGGAAACACTGAAAACTCTCGGACGGTCACCGCTAAACAGTTCAAGGAGCTGGGACCACCAGAGTTTAAGGGAGAGCCAAAACCACTTATAGTGGAAACATGGATAAAGTAGATTACCAAGATATTTGATATCTTGGGATGCTCCGAGGAGCAAAAGGATCCCTTTGCCGCCTTTATGTTGCGAAGAGAGGCAGATTACTGGTGGGAATCGATTAAGCGAACTCAATCTGCTGCACTGAAGATGTCTTGGGAGAAGTTCCAAGAGCTGTTTAATAACAAATACTTTCCCGAAAGTGTTCGTCACATGAAGGAGGTGGAGTTCATCAAATTGGAGCAGAATAATATGACCGTGTCGTAGTATGAGGTTAAATTTGCTAAGTTGTCCCGGTTTGTGTCCCACTTGGTGGATAACGAAGAGCGAATGACGCGAATTTTTTTGCGAGGTTTGAAACCTGAGATACGTCAACATCTTATTTCTCATAAACTGTGTTTGTATTCAGATGTTGTGAATAGGGCTCAGTTAGTGGAGCGCGATAACGAGTCAACGCAACCAAAAGAGAGCAGTCAGCAAAATGATAATACCAGTGAGAGCAGTCATCGGAGCGGTGACAACAAGCGTGGAGGGAATCAACAGGCCAGAAATGATAACCACTTCGGTGGTAATCAGGGCCAAAATAATAAGAATGGTCATTTCAAGAAGAGGAGATTCAACAATGATGGAAAGACGTCAGCACCAGCACCCGTTGTTAAGGAAGGAGAACGACCACCTATCATATGTTTCAAATGTAGAGGGGAGGGGCACATCAGTCCAAACTGCGCGATGCCGTCTAAAGCATGTTATAATTGTGGAATAGAAGGTCATTTAGCTTGATTTTGCCATTTACCAAAAATAAGTTCAGCCAAGATGGAGACACCAAAGGCCGTCCAAAAAAAGTCAAAACCGGTAGTGCAGGGGAGAGCGTTTGTTGTGACCTCCCAGAAAGAAAGGAACCCGAATGAGGTCATCACGGGTAAGCTTATCATAAACTCTAACGAAGTTTATACTTTATTTGATACCGGTTCTACCCATTCTTTTATTTCTCCTACTTACGCTCATCGATTAAATTTAACTCCGGAGAAATTAGACTTTGACTTATCTGTTGAAACTCCATTGGGAGAAACCTTCATTACATCCACGGTTTATAAGTCTTGTTTGGTTCAAGTTGGTACCCGCACATTATCTGTCGATCTAATTTCATTAAAAATACTTGCATTTGACGTGATTCTAGGGATTGATTGGTTAACTACTCATCATGCAAAAATTGATTATTTTCGTAAGGTTGTTAGCTTTCATATTCCTAATCGACCTATTATGCGAATTCAAGCAACCAAACCATTAAAATTAATCGCTGTCATCTCAAGCCATAAAGCTATTCGTTTATTGAAAAACGGATGTCAAGCTTTCTTATCTCATGTCACGGATCTAAACAAAAATACGTCAGTTTTGAATGATATTTCTATTGTTAATAAATTCCCTAACGTATTCCCTGAAGAACTTCCTGGCCTACCCCCAGAGCGTGAAATTGAATTTTGTATCGACCTTGAACCCGGTACAAAACCCATTTTCAAAGCCCCATATCGAATGGCTCCTATTGAACTTCAGGAGTTAAAGATCCAACTGCAGGAATTGTTAGACATTAGTTTTATTCATCCTAGTACTTCTCCTTGGGGTGCTCCTGTGCTATTCGTGAATAAGAAAGATGGAAGTATGCGACTTTGTATTGATTATCGGGAGTTGAATCATGTCACCATCAAAAACAGGTACCCATTGCCACGTATTGATAACCTGTTTGACCAGTTGCAAGGAGCACAATTCTTTTCAAAGATCGATCTTCGTTCTGGATATCATCAGCTGAAGGTTAGAACTGAGGATATTCCAAAGACGACTTTCAGAACTCGGTACGGGCATTATGAATTCCTAGTCATGTCCTTTGGATTGACTAATGCTCCTGCTGCCTTCATGGATATGATGAACCGGGTATTCAAGGAATATTTGGATCACTTTGTGGTCGTCTTTATTGATGACATCCTTATTTATTCCAAAAGCCGTGAAGATCATGAGCAACACTTGAGGCTGGTACTCCAAAAGCTTCGTGAATACAAGCTTTATGCCAAGTTGAAGAAATGCGAGTTCTGGTTGGAGGAGGTAGCATTCCTTGGGCACGTAGTATCAAGTCGTGGAATATCGGTTGACCCGACAAAGATTGAAGCTATTCAAAGCTGGGAGCAACCTAAATTAGTAACCGAAGTACGTAGCTTTCTTGGTTTAGCTAGTTATTATCAGAGATTCGTGGAAGGATTTTCTCGAATCACTACTCCATTAACTCAGCTGACTCGGAAAGATACAAAGTTCGGTTGGAGCAAAGAATGTGAGAAGAGTTTTCAAGAACTCAAGAGGAGACTCATTTCAGCACCTGTTCTAACAATACCATATGGCTCGGAGGGATTTGTCATCCACAGTGATGCTTCGAGCAAAGGGTTGGGATGCGTTCTCATACAACATGGAAAAGTCATAGCCTATGCATCAAGACAACTCAAGGAATATGAGAGGAATTATCCTACTCATGATCTAGAGTTGGCAGCTGTTGTCTTTGCACTTAAAATTTGGAGGCATTACTTGTATGTGGAGAAGGTGGAGATCTATACGGATCATAAAAGCCTCAAATATTTCTTCACTCAAAAGGAACTCAACATGCGACAACGACATTGGCTTGAACTGTTGAAAGATTATGATCATACCATTCAATACCATCCTGGAAAAGCGAACGTGGTAGCTGACGCATTGAGTAGAAGATTATATGCAAGTACGAGTGCAATATTGTCAACACAAAGGCCCATTTTGTGTGACTTGCAAAGGATGGAGATAGAGTTAAAGACTCCAGGGACCCATGTGATGATGGCGAATATACGAGTAGAACCAACTTTAATCGATAAAGTTAAAGCTGCTCAAGCTACAGACCTGGAGCTGATGCGTATGAAGAAGAAAGTGCAAGAAGGTGCTATGCCGGAAGCAAGAATCGATGAAGAAGGAATATTTCGAGTCAACTCCAGACTTTGTGTTCCTAACAACCCTGATTTAAAGTATAAAATCATGATGGAGGCGCACAACACACCGTTTGCAATCCATCCTGGAAGTACCAAAATGTATCATGATCTTCATCATACATTTTGGTGGAGCAATATGAAGAGAGAGATAGCGCTGTTTATCTCAAGGTGTCTAACTTGTCAACGAGTCAAAGTGGAGCATCAAGTACCAAAAGGTCCATTGCAACCACTTGAAATTCTAGAATGGAAGTGGGGGCACATTACCATAGATTTCGTTACCAGTCTTCCTAAGGTTTCTCAAGGTATAGATGCGATTTGAGTCATTGTTGATAGATTGACCAAGTTTGCTCATTTCTTACCGATACGAGAAACTTATACACTTGAACGTCTTGCTCGTATGTACATAAACGAGATTGTAAGACCACATGGTATGCCAGTATCCATAGTTTCTGATTTACGATATAGTTTGGGTTAGTTTACAAAAAGCTATGGGCACGGATTTACGATATAGTTTGGCATATCATCCTCAGACGGACGGACAATCAGAGAGGAATATTCAAACTCTAGAAGATTTATTAAGACTCTGTGTCCTTGACTTCAAGGGAAGTTGGGACAAGTTCTTACCATTGGTGGAGTTTTCCTACAATAACAGTTATCAAGCAAGTATTGGCATGACTCCATTCGAAGCATTGTATGGAAGAAAATATCGTTCTCCAGTATGCTGGGATGAGGTAGGTGAAGCAACGTTGTTGGGACCGGAGTTGGTACGTATGACTACAGAAAAGATCCAAACGATCTGACAACGTATAAAAACCTCACAAGATCGACAAAAGAGTTATGCTGATCTTCATCGAAAGGACGTGGAATTTGATGTAGGAGATCATGTGTTCTTACGTGTTGCTCCATAGAAAGGAGTTATCAGATTTGGAAAGAGAGGAAAGCTCAATCCTCGATTCATCGATCCATTTTTAATCCTCGATCGAGTAGGAACTGTGGCTTATAGACTTGCTTTACCACCAAGTATGTCTCGTGTTCATAACGTTTTATTTAGTTAGAACCGGACGAAATAGAGGAGGATTTGACGTATGAAGAAGTTCCTGTTCAAATCTTGGATAAGAAGGAAATATTCTACGCTCCAAGGTTATACCTCAAGTCAAAATTTTGTGGAGAAACCACGATATTGAGGAAATGACTTGGGAGTTAGAATCTGAAATGAAATCAAGGTATCCTTACCTCTTCGACATACCAGGTACGTACCCTAATTTCGAGGGCGAAATTTCATAAGAAGGGGAGGTTGTAAGACCCCAACTTTTATAAATAAAGATGAATTTTCTATAAATATCATTTTTGAATATTGTGGGCAAGGAAATCGCGCCTTGCTCGCTTAGGGTTTCGTGTTGGCTGAGGAGGAGAGAAATCCACGAAGAATACGGAATTGATTGGTTGATTGTAGAGGGGAGAACGACAGGTGGGCGATTACTCCAACGACGCGTGGCAGAACCCCTAGAATCCGGAAACCGTGTTAGGGTTATTGGGATTCCAAGAGCCTTCTTCGGTTCTTCGAGTTGAGAGAGTGTTCGAATCTTGTTAGTGCTTTTAGGTGGAATATCCGAGCCTTAAGCTACTAAAAGAGTCCGAGTCTTGTGTCCGGAGAGAAGTCCCCCTTCCAGATGGAATGGAAGGGGTATTTATAGGGTATTCTGGAAAGTAGTCATGTGCAAGGCACATGCCTTCAGGGAAATTTCAGAAATACCCTTTAGTCCTTAGAATAATGCCCCTATTGCCCTGTCCTTCTAGCCACCAATCCAATCCCTCAATCAATTCCCAAAATGAGCCGCCTCCACGAGTCTTCCGCCTCGGGACACGTGGAGGCTTCTCCCGGTCTAGCATATTTATTTCTGACTTTTTCATCTTCATTCTATTGCGAACCCTAACTTGCACATTTAATGAGGTCGTGGAACCCTAATTGTGCATTTAATTTAATTAGGTCATGTGAACCCTAATTTTGCACATGGGCCCACATTTGGCCCCTGCGCGAGAGTCGCATTTCCAAATAGATGATCGCGCAAGAACACTTTCAGCTTTTAGACGATTCTGCGTGACTTCACTTCACGGGTCTTGAAGACCATGGTCCTAGTAAAAGGAAAAATACTTGTGAGCCAAACCCTTGGATTTGTTTATTTATTTATTTTTTTTTGGAAATTGAAAACAAGAAAAATAATCAAATAGCATTCAATAAATAAAAGAAATTTTTAATATTTTGGGTATACAAAATCTTTCTTTTTTTATCAAACCAAATAAAATTAAATCTTAGTTTTATTTTGGAAATCAAAGACTGGATTTTATTTTGGAAATAAAATCAAATCTTTCTTTATTTTGAAAATGAAATCAAATATTTTGGATTTTGGAAATAAAATCCAATCTTTCTTTATTTTAAACCCCAAATCTTTATTTATTTGATATATATATATATATATATATATATATATGAGCCATTTTCGAAAATCATCTATTCTCTTTTGAATAAAATCAAGCTTTAATCTTATTCTTCTCTTGGGAATAAAATCAAGCTTTAATCTTATTCTTTTCGAAAAATATAAACTTTTTACTTATCTTTATTTTGGAGAAGTAAGAAGTCTCTATTCATAATCCCTCGCCGCATGTCTTGCTTCTGATTAGGTGAAGGATCAGTCATTCATCCCAAGCAATTGATTCGATAGAGCAACCGGATCTTAAAGGTATGAGGGAATAATCCATATGTGTTCGAGCCCAATAGGGCCGAACCTTAGCCTCTGTTCTTCTTTTTCATCATTTTTTTTGAAGGAGCAGCCCCTAGGTGGTGGCCGAACCCTATAGGGCGCCGAACCCTAGGGCTGAACCTTAATTTTTTTTTTATTTTTTTTTTGAAGGAGCAGCCCCTAGGTGGTGGCCGAACACTATAGGAGCCGAACCCTATAGGGCGCCGAACCCTAGGGCTGAACCTTTTTTTTTTTTTTTTTTAAGGAGAGATCCCGCCCTAGGTGGTGGCCGAACCCTATAGGAGCCGAACCCTATAGGGCGCCGAACCCTAGGGGGCCGAACCTTTATCAATTTTTTTTTTTTGATCTTCCGAGCCCTAATACCTTGAGTACATCTTGGTTTTTTCCTCGAATAATGAAGTGTGGCTTTACATTTTTCCTTGATGAAAACGCGAAAAGAGAAAAATTGATATGCTTGCATGCTACGAAACCACTCCAGATGACCGCACCCCTAGGGGGCGAACCCTAGGAGGCCGAACCGTAGGGAGGCCGAACCCTAGGGGGCCGAACCCTAGGGGGGCCGAACCTTAGGGGGTGAACTCTAGGCAGAAATTCACGTTTTGGACGAAAAAAATGAAGTTCGGGACGACGAGCCTCTACTATTAGGAGCGTCATTTGGAGTTTTGGGGCCTATAATATATCAAAATGACCGTATCGACGAGTCCTTCAAAACTCATCGCGTTGCCACGACCTATGCTGTTTTAAGTCCAAAAAAGGCTCCGAAGGATGGATTTTGGCTGTCCGAAGTTTTTTCGAAAATTTTCGGGAATTTGTTCTTGCATAAATGTACTCCTTCAATCTTTCTGACATTGTTTCTTCTTGTTTTCAGGTGTTTTGAAGCTCAACTATTGGACGTTCGCTCCTTATTGCTATGGTGAGTACTTCGTGTTCATATAGTTTACTTGACATTCTTGATATGCTTTCCTTACAATTGTTATAATGAACTTCCCCTTACTTGTAGGCCCTCTCTCCCGAATGCTCTGCAGAACTAAGAACTCCCAAGGAATCCCCATTCATCACTGATTGGGGGAGAGCCCCCTTCTTTGGTCCTTCTGACGACTTTTGGGATAGAGTTAGAGACTATGACCGTACAAGTTTTCCACCCCCAGAGAAAGAAGGTTTGTTTCTGTGTGCCCCAGCTTCTGGAGGTTGGGATGACTTTCCTCATGCCGATTGCATTCCCCGCCTATGCATAGAGAAGCAAGAGTACCCATTCAGTCCCCTTCGCTTCCTGTCAGATTCATCTGCTCGCATTCAAGGATGGCAAGATTGGACCGACGAGATCCTTGACAACGCTGAATATGTGGAAATACTGAAGAATGCGAGTATCTTTCGTTGTGTTCAACTGTGTAGAGACCTATGGATTTACCAGGATCATAACGCACTTACTGTGTTGATCTCACGATGGTGTTCCTCTACTTGCACATTCATCACTGCCTGGGGGGAATTCACCCCTACTCTAGAGGATGTTTATGCCCTCTACCAGTAAGTTTTCTTTTTTATTCCTTTCATTCTATATATTTTTTTTTATATATATATATATATATATTTTTTTTTGAATCTCGTCTTGTAGCCTTCCCATTGTTGCTTCGAACTCCTGCGGCCCTTCTAACATGTCCACTAGAGATAACGAATGCATTGCCTACTTGATTGAAGCCTTCAGGCAATCTTCCCACTTCACTTCCCGTTTCAAGGGTGATACACTCCTTCCGGATTTCGAGAGTTCAGGTCGGCAAAAGAATTCTTGGTTATCCTGGGTGCGCTATTTCTTCCGTGATTACAAGACCTACCAGTGGAACAGCTCAGTTTACGATAAGTCTGTTCTTGCCTTCCGTGAAGAGACTTGCCCCTTTCCTCTGGCAGCTTATCTAGTTATGTGGTTGTCCCGTTTCATCTTCCCTGGGTCTCCCATAGACGGTCCTTCTGCCCGTATGTTTAGATTGGCGGCGTTGTTATCCCGAGGCTCGGAGATTCCCCTTGCTCCTCTTTTCCTAGGGACCTTATATCGTCGCCTAGACGAAACAACCCTTGCCATGAAAGAATCTGTTGGGAGGTAATCACTTTCATATTTTACATTTAATTGTCATTCAAACTGCCCTTCTTTTCCTTCAACCTTTTCTATAATATATATATATATATATATATATATATATATTGTTTTTTATTTACTCAGGTATGATGTCAGTTGCTTCATTCCATGCTCCTTCCTTCAGATCTTTCTTTTCGAGCACTTTCCGGGCTATTCCGATCTTGAACATCTTTCTACAAGAAAGAAAAAGTCTCATTCTCTCCCACCACACAACATCATTCCTCGCATGCTACGCTGGATTGATCACCGTTCTAGTCCTGACAGTACGGATTTGCGACATTTCCTTGATGATTATTCATGCTTCACTGCTCGTCCCTATACCGTCGTTTCAGGGGGTTGCGGTCATCTACCTCACTTCTACAAGCACAAATTTCGTACCTTCTCCAACCTCAGCAGAAATAGTTTGAGTGGCTCCGCACTGTCTTGGTTCGTTTTCCTTCGGTCCACAGAGCTTCCATATTTCCTTGAGAATAATAGTTTTGGTACTGTACTGTATTCTCCTCACAGGGTCATGAGACAATTCAGATATGACCAGGAACGCCCTTTCGGTCACACCTGTCGGGGGAATTATGAGGATGTTCTTCTCAATTTCGTCTCTGCTTCCTCCTCTTTTACATGGGCATTTCCGAGGCCATCAAATTATCCCCATAGACCCCTTCCTTTTGTCATACCAGATGACTCCCGGAGCGGGCGATATACCGCTGGAGAACGTAATTACTGGCAAGTCAATCTTAAAAGATGGGAGGATGATAACTTGATTTGTTCATTGCCGGTCTCTATTCCACAACGTCTTCAATGGGGCCGGCTGCTATGCTCTCCCAAGCCCAATGTTCGCTCAGCACTTTGGCCAGCCAGTAGCCGCTTGGCTGAGCGTGACATTTTGATGCCTAAGTCGTCTCCCCCTAAGCAGATCATTCCATCACAGGTTCCCACTACTTCCAGGAGTCTTCCACCACGGGCTCCATTTCGGGTGTCCTCTCTAGCTCCTCCCCAGGGATCCTCTGATGCCGAGGAGATGAGAGTTACTCGTTCTAAAACGAGAGCAGCTACTACTACTGATTCTGAGATAGCTCCTCCTATTGCTTCTGCCGTGGTTCCAGTCAGTCGTCCTCCTATCAGGCTTATCATAAAGCCATTAGCAAAACGCCCTCTCGATAATGTTGCTCCTAGTATCCCGACAGCCGAGGATCCGATTAAGAAGCGTCGTAGAAATTTGGTAATTTGTCGTACTATTCTCAATTTTCTTTCATCCCTTGTATTATTGCTTTCACATATCATTGAGTAATTATTTCCTTTATTATTATTTTTTTTTATTTTAGGTTACCGTGGTTGATGAAGATGATGATGATGATGTTCCTCTTGGGTTAATGTATAGTACTTCAAATGAGGCTTCCGCGGCGGCTTCCACTAGTCGTGACCCCGTCCAACCGATCCTTGTTGATATTGAGCCATCTACTCCTCGCGACGATTGTGTTAGTCTGGATGCTAAGGATACTTTGTCTGATGTAAGCTCGAGTCCTGCTGTGGGTGATACAGCAATTTCTTTAAACCTTCCTATGCATGTTCCCCATGATGAGTCTGAAGATGTTGATGAGACTCTTACTTCCCCGAGGGAGAATCCTTCTGAAACTATTGGTGATGTTCATCCTCCCCAGAAGGATTCTACCGAGGTGGTGATTGCTCGGGAGGGCATTGTTAATAGTACTTTGGATGGGTTGAATGACATTCCCCTTTCTTTGGCATCTCCCGACTCCTTTTCCATTGACTATATTGTGAGTATCCTTCCTTAATCCATGAGTGATTTGTCTTGAAGATGAATTTCATTTGCTCTTTTTTTTTATTTATTTATAATGTATAGTGTTTTGTCATCTTGTTTTCAGAACGAGAGAATGAAAGATTTGCCTTTGCCCGTTGAGGCACTCGCGTTATTTGCTGTTCTCCATTCGGATAGTGACCTTGGTTATCCTCTAGGTGACCAAGGCTTCGAGGAATCCTTAGCTGTACAACATCTTTCTGCTCCTCCATCCCTGGTCTCGATAAATTCTATGGTGGCCTCTAAAGTAGCTCCTGCTAGAGCTTCCTTCAATCCAAGTGGGGATCTTATTTCTTGGAGGGGTTTCCAGATATCGTCTTCTAGTCAGGAAAGTCTGGAGCGTCTCCTAGCTCGGTTCCCGCAGATTCTTGACCGGCTCATTATTAAGACAACTTCCACCCAAACCCTCTTCCTAGATCAGCTCGCAGGCCTTATTCTTGGATTGCATACTCTTTCTTTATATTCCTTGCGAGTTGAGGACTTGAAGAAGTTTAGCGATGATGTAGATGACCTTGCAGCCGTAGATGTTGATATGTCTCCTTTTCGTGATAGGTTGGATCTTCTCAAGTCGAGTTTTAACCTTGTTTCACTACGTTCGGAGGTTGCTGTACGTAAATGTGAAGATGAATCCTTTTCAGTGCAGCTTTCTGAGCTTGGTGATGCCGCAAACAGATTGAAGAGCCAGTCTCAAGATTTAGGAGGCCAGCGTCGGGACTTACAAGCAAAACTTCAGGAGGTAGAGCGTCAGTGCCGGGACTTAGAGGCAAAACTTCAGGAGGTAGAGCGTCAGTGCCGGGACTTAGAGGCGACTACTCAACAGGTTAGGGAGCTGAAAGCTGCAAATCTTAAGATTCGAGATGCTGTCGTTGCTGACTTGGAAGCTTTAGTTGTGCCTCCTCTTCATTTTGATATGTCGTGGCCTTTAGATCATAACTTATTGTAGTAGTTTATTTTTTCAATTTCCTGTTTCAGAAACTCATTTACACATATTTCATTTATCAGAACGTGGTTTCTTTAACCTTGTTGATTGCCTTTAATTTGAATGATTCCTTAAAACTCAATTTTTTATTATTGAATCTCAAGTTATTCAAATTAATATTCCAAGACAACAATAGATGTTATAAAAAAAACATGAATTTTGTCAAAGATACATATATTTCTCACAAACCAACACTTGAATTCATACTCTTTTTTTTTAATAAAATTAAAACATTCGCGTATATGTGAAAGTTTGTCAATTTATTGCTAAAAATTGCTTTTGACGGAAAGCATAACGTTTCATATAATAAATCTTGCTTTTATCAAAGAAAGCAAAACGTTTGCCACTTTTAGAGATAAAGTATAACTTTCTTACTTTTATCGAATAAAGCATAACATTCTTCACTTTTAAAGATAAAGCGTAACTTTTGGGTTTGAGGGCTTATACTCAGGTGCCTCAGTCACTTTTGAAGTTGAAAGTGTAACTTGCGAGGGCTGTTAGTCAGGTTCCTCGATCACTTTTGAAGTTGAAAGTGTAACTTTCGAGGGCTGTAAGTCAGGTTCCTCGATTACTTTTGAAGTTGAAAGTATAACTTTTGTGATGCTCTTCTCATGTGTAATATTTCTTTACCCATTTCAAGTTTAATGGGCCTGAGACAGCATCTGATCCCACACGAGATATCTTGCAATATTTGCTTTCGGAGATCTCTCGTACCCTATACGGGCCTTCCCATTTGGGGTAAAATTTGGTGGTTGGGGTCCCCCTCATAACTTGAGTTGCCGTTTTGAGGACCAGGTCTCCCACCAGAATTTGTCGTGGTACCACCGCGGTGTTGTATTGTCGTCGCAGTATTTCGTGGTACCGTTCAAGCTTTTCTTTAGCCTTGTCTCGGAAGTCGGCTAAGGCCTCTAGGGCGGCTGGTCGGCTTTCTTCCTCGACTAAGCTTCGAAGTCTCATTCGAGCCGAAGGTATTTCTATTTCGGTGGGCAAGATGGCTTCTTCACCATAAACCAAAGCGTATGGGGTTTCGCCTGTAGGCTTTCTTTTTGAAGTTCGATATGCCCATAACGCTATTGGTAGTTGTTCTGCCCATTTCTTCGGATGATCGTCTAAGGTTTTTGATAAGATTTTTATCAAGGTTTTGTTTGTCGCTTCTGCTTGTCCGTTGCTTTTCGGGTAGTAGGGTGATGATTTATAATGTTTCACTCTGTATCTTTCCATCAGACTTTTGATGTCTCTATTGATGAAGGGGGTTCCATTGTCGGACAAAATGATCTTCGGGATCCCGAAACGGCAAATGATGTGCTCCTTGATAAAGTTTTCCACTGCTGGTCCCGTGGCCTTCTTCAAGGGTATGGCTTCCACCCACTTTGTGTACATCTCGGTGGCAGTTAAAATCCATATGTTGCCCTTAGAATTAGGGTGTACAGGACCTATAAGGTCCATTCCCCATGTATGAAAGGGCCATGGTGTTGCTAAGGTGCGCAAATCCACGGCAGGAGCATGTATCAGGTTTCCATGTATTTGACAAATGTGACACTTTTTGACAAATTCTAGACTATCTCCTTCCATCTTTGGCCAATAGTAACCATGATCGATAAGTTGTTTGTACAACTTGGCTCCCCCTTGATGTTCATCCTTGTGCATTTGATAGACCAAATCTCTGGCTTCGCCTAGTTCTAGACACCGTAGGGGCTTGCCATTGAAACCTCTTCTGAACAATTCTCCATTTTGTAAGAAGAATCGTTGCGACTTCCTCTTTATTATAATTGCATCCTTCTTTTCGGTTGGAAGAATCTCGTTTTGTAATAAGTTCACATAAGGAATTCGCCAATCCACTATATCATCAATGAAAGCACATTCATCCTCCCCAGGGTATTCTTGGCATGAAACACAGTGGCGTTGTAGGGCATCTGCTGCCTTCTTCATTTCAGGCCAATAATACCCTTGGCGTTGCAACCTACGATACAGACCTATGTCTGCAAACCCGCAATTCTCTTCATGCACCTGATGCAAGACTTTACTTGCTTCTTGCTTCCCCAAGCATCGTGTCAATACACCATCTGCTTCTTTGTGATACAAGACACCTTTGATGATGCTGTACTTTTGTAGCTCTACAATTGGTATTGTTCCTTCCTTAGTTTGCAATTGATGGGAGATGTCATATCTCCAATCGTCTATCATGTCTTTGGGGAACAAGTTTAGCACCGTGGATGGGAGGGTTCTCTTCATTACCTTCACATTCAAGTCTTCTCCTTGAATATAGACTCGAGATGCTACTGTTGCTAGTGCATCCGGCTGTTTATTCTGTCCTCTTGGCACATATTCAATCACCACCTTCTTGTAAGCTTCCATCACCTTTTGTGCTACAGTTCGATACGGCGCCAAGATGGGTTCTTTCACTCTGAATTGACCTTTTATCTGCTGCACTATAAGGTTTGAATCTCCTTTTACTTTAAGATATTTGGCTCCCAATTCTTGAGCCGCTAACAATCCTAGTATGAACGCCTCGGTTTCTGCTTCATTATTTGTGCAAGGGAAGTCCAATTTGTACGACAAGGATATTTCATTTCCTTCTTTGGTGGTCAACACCACTCCTGCTCCGCCTTTACCTTCTGCAGATGATCCATCAAAAGCCAAACTCCACCATTCTGGATCCTCATCCATCAAGTCGATTGATTCCACTTCTACACCCGGAAGATCCTCAGAAGGGGGCTCATATTCTCCGTTTGGAAATTGAGCTAGCAGGTCTGCCAAGGCTTGACATCGGATTGCCTTTGGTGTTACACACTTGATGTCATATTCTGAAAGAATCATCATCCATCTAGCAGGTCTTCCTACTAATGCTGGCCTAGTTAATAGGTATCTGATCGGATCAATTTTTGTTGCAATCATTACTTCGTGCGCTAGAAAATAATGTCGCATTTTCTGCGCAATGAACACCAACGCTAGGCAATGCCTCTCTACTTGTGAATACCTGGTTTCCGGTCCTCTGATTATCCGGCTAATGTAATACACAGGTTTCTCTTCTCCATCCACCTCTTGCGTGATCAATCCTCCTATAGACTTCTTGGTAGATGTGATGTACAACTGCAACAACATTCCTCTTTGTGGCACTACCATCGTTTGTGCCGAAGACAAAATTCTTTTTACTTTCTCAAAGGCCTGTTGTTGGTCTTGCCCCCAGTCCCATTGTGCCTTTCCTTTTAGTAATTTGCCGAAAGGTTCTGTGACTTCGGCTAATGCTGGCATGAATCTTCTCATGTACGAGACCTTCCCTAGAAAGCTCTTCAACTGCTTTTGCATCTTTGGTGGGGGCATCTCTGTAACTGCTTTCGCCTTGCCTGGGTCCACTTCTAAACCTCTGTTGTGCACCAAGAAGCCCAAGAATTTTCCAGCCGTCATTCCAAAGGCGCACTTCTTCGGATTCATCCTCAACTTATACCTTCGGCATCGCTCAAACACTTTCCTCAGGTCCTCCACATGAGTTGTTGCCTTCTTGGATTTCACTACCACATCGTCCACATAGTCCTCCACTATATCATGAATCATGTCATGAAATATAGCATGCATTGCCCTCTGATAAGTTGCCCCCGCATTCTTCAATCCGAATGGCATTACTACATAGTAAAAATTCCCAAACGGGGTACGAAAGGCTGTCAACTCTGCATCTTCCATGGACATCTTTATCTGATTGTAGCCCACAAACCCATCCATGAAAGACATCATCTCATGATTAGCCGTTGCATCTACCAAGGTGTCTATGTTGGGTAATGGGTACATATCCTTCGGGCATGCCTTGTTCAAGTCTCTGAAATCGACACATATTCGTAGCTGTCCATTTGATTTCTTTACCGGTACGATGCTGGAAAGCCATGTTGGATGTTGGATTGGCTTGATGAACCCTACTTCCAGTAACTTTTTGATTTCTTCCTTTATTTGGGTTTCGACCTCGGGTGCATAGTTGCGAGGTGCTTGCTTCACTGGCTTCATTCTCGGGCTTATGTTTAGATTGTGCTCCACAAGATCTTTGTCAATTCCGGGCATCTCGTCGTAATTCCAAGCAAAGACGTCCTTATACTCTCGCAATAGTTGTATGAGCTCCTCTTTCTGGTTAGCCTCAAGCTCCTTGTTGACATAAGTTGGTCTTGGCGTTCCTCCATCTGTTGCCAAATCAACTTCTTCTAATTCATTTTGTTGAGGTTTTGGCCTATCTTCAAAGCATTCTGGAGCTGGTTCTACCTTCTGTTGTACAACTTCTTCTCCTTCATTATTGCTGGAGTGGGGGACACCTCCTGAGCTGTTAGGTTTGCACGCTTCTTTGGGCTCTTCCCCCTTGCACCGTCATAATCGAAACACTACCTTTCCGTCGGGTTTTACAACCCTCTCCCATTTTGTCTTTTGGCCATCCTCGGACTGTGCTATCCGCTTGGCATTTATTATATTTCTGGCATCTTCAGGATTTGCTGGCCTTTTCTTCTCTTCTCTTCCTTCCTTCTCCAAGTCCACTACGACTGGCTTCATATCTTTGGAACATTCTCCATGTTCCGAGGTCTTCTTCTTTACTTTTTCTGTAGGTACAAACTTATCTTCCTGCACTTCCTTCCAGCTTGCTAGTCTTAAGGAATCAGGCCTCGCGATCTGGTTCTCTCCCTCTTCAGCGACATCATCGAAGAAAGTTGCTTCGGTGATGTGTGCCTCCTCTGGTCCAAAGGGATTCCGAGTTGCTGGTACCTTCACTTCTTTCCCTTTCTAGATAGCTTTCAGGCACTGATGAAAGACTGAGGGTACCACCCCATAGTCATTTTGCCAAGCCCTTCCCAGCAAGATATGGTATGCTGCATCTACCTCTGCAACATGGAACATTACAGGCCCTCGGATTTTTCCAAGTTGCATGTCTACCTTGATATGTCCCAGGGTTCTCGTGCTCTGGTTAGCGAATCCTGTAATGTTTGTTTGTTCCTTCACTATCTTCTTCTCTGACAGGCCTAACCGTTTGAACATGGTGTAGGGCATAATATTTACAGATGCTCCATTGTCAATGAATGCCCTCCGCACTTCGATGCCATTTATTATCGCTGTCACATACAATGGTCTGTTGTGCGGGTATCTTATCTCTCTATCAGCTTTAGAGAAAGATATCTTATTTGTTTCCTCCTCCACTGTTTTCACAAATCCTTTGCTTATGGCCATGCAAGTCTCCTGTGTCTCGACGGCCTTAATTATTGCCCTGGTTGCCTCAATCCTTGCTTCCTTGGCCAACCCTATCTGATCGAAAAAATTTCTGAATTTGGCCCCATTCATCAACGCTGTCACTTGCAGGCCTGGGTCACACTCCTCCTTTTCTTCCACCATCATCTCCACTTCTGGGATTATGTTGTGGATAACAGTGTTGCATGTTTCTTTTCCCTTGTGATTTGGCAGTGGCTTGTCATGAACACTGCTTTCCTTTCCCAGTTCAATCTCCCCATTTGCCAACTTCTCGTGGAATATCCTACGCAGGCTATAATAATCCATAGTTGAGTGTCCCGCGTATTGGTGGAAAACACAGAAGTCTGGCCTTCTCTTCATCTCCTCCGTCACTGTAAATCTAGGCCTCGGGGGTTTCACCACCCCATGTTCAATCCATTGCTCGTATAGGCCCCTGAATGCTTTCTCACTGCATGTGATAGCCTCCGGGACCGACTTTCTTGCATATTTATCTCTAGGCCTTCCTTTGCTTCGCTCAAAATTTTTCTCATGCTTCTCCCTCTTGCCCCCTTGTGGTTTTGACTGAGAGTCAGCCAAAGCCACAGTTGCTGTTCTCTTGCCCCTCCATGTAACCTTCGCATGGCTAGTGGGCAGTGTCATGATTCCTCCCAAGTCTTGTGCGAAAGCTGAGAGGGTCGCGAAGGAATCACAAGCCTTGGTAATGAGGTGGGGCTTGAAGGAATCTAAGGCACCATTGTTGCAAATGCTGACCAGGTTCTTTTCTTCAATCGGCTCTGCACACTTCTGTGCCTGGGCCCTGAACCTGTAAACGTAATCTGATAGCTCCTCATTTGGCTTCTGCTTGAACCGCATGAGTTCTACAATGGTTACCTGTTTCTGCACATAGAAAAATTTCTTAAAAAACTGTAATTTGAGGTCATCCCAATCATGGATTGACCCCTTCTCCAAATTATAGTACCAACTAAAGGCACTATCTGTCAAAGTTTTGTTGAATTCCCGCATCAACAAGTTGTGGTTGTTCACTTCATCATATCCCAGCCACGGAGACATCGACTCTACAAACCTGGTAATATGTTCCCTGGCATTTCCTTTCTCCCCGTTGTATTTTGGAAATTGCGGGGGATGCTCGATATATCCTATCGGGTAAGGTTGCCTCCGAATGTGTGCTGGGTAAGGCGGAGTAAAGTCCAACTCCGAGGGTCGAGATGTCTGCCTACGAAGTTGATTGATTACATCGATCATATCATCCTTCGTCACATACTGGTTCGTGGTGTGAACTCTCTGGGGTGTTGAGATATACTGTGGTATCGGCGGTGTGTATGGTAGAGAGATTGGTTGGTGCACACTTGCGTCATGCAAAGTCGGCACTGGTGGAAGTTGCTGGCTCACTCGCTGGACATCGCCTGGAATGGTTGGCATTTGCACCTGTGAAATTGATGGGAGAGCAGTTGGGATGATGTTTGTCTGAGGTTGGCTTGCTTCCAACCTACGTTGTGGCACGTCACCGCTGTGTTGGGCCTCCAAGTTGATTATTAGAACCGATTGACTTTCCGTCGAGGGCGATACAATCTGGTTCTCTTTGTTGTTGCTACCATTGTTGTTGTCTTCCACTCCTACCTGTCCCCCCTGCGAGCTTCCTGGGAACATGGCCTTAAACGTAGGAATCTGCATCAACTGCTGGCGGAAGTTCCCCATCTCCTCTTGCTTCCTTTGCATTTCCAGCATCATGGCCATCATCATCCCTTGTCCTTCTCGTGCTTCCTTCAATGCCTTGAGCATCTCCAGTTGCACAGTATTCGTCTGGTCTCCACCTGCATCCTCGCCTTGCCTTCCTGCATTGGTTTGTTGTTGATTAGCCATATGTGGTGATGTCGAACTCTCTTCTGAAACGTCTTCAACAAGTGGTTGGTCAAAATCCAGGTTTGCGCCTTGGAATGCTTGAGTCACTTGTCTTGGAACTGGATCCGGCGAGGTAATGCTATCTGTTGGTGAAGCAGCTCTTCCTGTAATTCTCCCACTTCGAGTTGTGGGCATACCCTTCACGAATTCTACACCTCCCCAGCAGAGTCGCCAAATAAATGTGGGCAAGGAAATCGCGCCTTGCTCGCTTAGGGTTTCGTGTTGGCTGAGGAGGAGAGAAATCCATGAAGAATACGGAATTGATTGGTTGATTGTAGAGGGGAGAACGACAGGTGGGCGATTACTCCAACGACGCGTGGCAGAACCCCTAGAATCCGGAAACCGTGTTAGGGTTATTGGGATTCCAAGAGCCTTCTTCGGTTCTTCGAGTTGAGAGAGTGTTCGAATCTTGTTAGTGCTTTTAGGTGGAATATCCGAGCCTTAAGCTACTAAAAGAGTCCGAGTCTTGTGTCCGGAGAGAAGTCCCCCTTCCAAATGGAATGGAAGGGGTATTTATAGGGTATTCTGGAAAGTAGTCATGTGCAAGGCACATGCCTTCAGGGAAATTTCAGAAATACCCTTTAGTCCTTAGAATAATGCCCCTATTGCCCTGTCCTTCTAGCCACCAATCCAATCCCTCAATCAATTTCCAAAATGAGCCGCCTCCACGAGTCTTCCGCCTCGGGACACGTGGAGGCTTCTCCCGGTCTAGCATATTTATTTCTGACTTTTTCATCTTCATTCCATTGCGAACCCTAACTTGCACATTTAATGAGGTCGTGGAACCCTAATTGTGCATTTAATTTAATTAGGTCATGTGAACCCTAATTTTGCACATGGGCCCACAAATATTATGGAGTAAATTTGATATAATGTTATAGTTGTGGGTAATATTTATAAATTTTGCAAAGTACGCAAGTTGTTATATAATATTCGATTGGTCAGGGAACATTCGTTTTAACAGGGAATATTCGTACAACGGCACAATCATTGGTGGACCCCACAACGGAATTATTGTCGGATTGAGAAAACGACAAAAATATTTTATTAAAAATAACGGCGGAAGTTTTACCATTGATACTGTTGATCTACTCGGTAGTAAAAGTACAGTAATACGTGTGGTTGCATAGTAGCACACAGTATTGATTATTAATGCTTATGTGAGAAGTCACTCAGTTTGATTCAATTATTGTCAGTTAATAATATGAATTATTTAGCGATAATGACGTTTTGTTTTATTCGTATTATTAACGTAATAAAACAGAAACATCTTTTTATATAAAACAGAATACTTTATTAAAGTTATTTTATAAATAGAATATATTATATTTTATTTAAAAGATTTTTCTTTAAATATGGACCGTCAGATTAAAGTAATCAATCTGGACCGTTCATGGATTAGTTACTATGCATTCTATTTTTCTATAAATAGCAGCTCATTCTTTCATTATTTCTTATGAAAATCACTGAACTCTAGAGAGAGAAACTATAGAGAGAGAGAAGAAGAGTATTCTGCTACTTAACTACTTCCTTATTTCAGCTCTTCTTTAAAACGGTAAGGGGTGTTATTCTTTCTTATTCATGAAGAGAACTGTTGTTATTCCATTTCTTATTATTATGTTAGAATAACCTATATACGCTGTCTACCATATACTTGGTGACATTCTTCTGTTATTCTGTTGGAACATCCTGTTTGTGTGTTTTACACCGGACCTGGTTCCGTCTTTATTATTATTCTGTTGGAACATCCTATCTGTGTGTTTTACACCGGACCTGGTTCCGTCTTTATTATTATTCTGTTGGAACATCCTGTCTGTGTGTTTTACACCGGACCTAGTTCTGTCTGTATTATTATTCTGTTGGAATATCCTGTCTGTGCGTTTTACGCCGGCCCTGGTTCCATTATTTATTATTCTGTTTGAATAACCTGTCAGTGCGGTCTATCGCATGCATGGTGATTTCTTTTGTTATTCCATTCTTTATTATATTCAGTTGGTTAAGTTTTGAATTTTATACTCCATAAAATTTGTGGAATATCCTTGATAATTGTGTTTCATCCATTATCTTTTCATGAAAATATTCTTCTAAGCATTCTTGAATTTTACTCCACAAAGCAGTATCATGTTGACAATTTGGACGTTGTTAATTCTTGGATAAATTAATTCTTGAACTTGTTTTATTGAATTCTTATATTATTGTCATCATCCTCATGTTTATAAAATGTTGAAAGTCATCTGTGGCCTGTAGTGCATAGATGGACTTGGTATGATTATGACCAGGGATTATTCAGTATAATCATGACCGTAATGTTATAAATGATGTGGTAAAAGTCCTCATTGGCCCGTAGTGCGTTGATGGACAGTTGTTGGCATGATCATGACCATTAATGAATACACGAATATCCTTGGCCGTAGTGCAGGGGTGATTCGATGATGTGAATTATTTTATTAAGCTGAGTCTCAGCGATAACAGTGTTGAAAAACCTTTTAAATCATAGAAGATAGTAGATTTTATTTTCTACTTGACTCTTTTAATGGATTGCTTGTCCCGCTGCAGTTAAACTTGATGTTCGTTATATTTTATCAGTTTAACACTGTTGAAGGCTAATGATAATTTATTCTGCATTATCTTAGTCATAATATTTCTTACTGGGCTAGTTAAGCTCACCCTTTCTTTCACTGTTCTCTTCAGGAAATGAGAACGTAGCTGGGGCAAGTCAGGGAACGGAGTGACGGTCTGAATGATAGTATTAGTTAGTAGTCCTCACTATTCTATGTAATAATTGTAATGAGGACTCCTTTTGAGTATGAATACTCTCTAGAAGATAATATTTGTATTCAAACTCACAGTTTATGTTTTGTCGTATTGTACACGACAGTTGTATTAGTAAGTTGTATTTGTATTCTGTACTATGTATCTGACGACCCAAGATGGGTGATGTATACCTAATTTTGGGGGCGTCACAATTAACATTTGTTACGGCGTTGCGACGTTCATTCGTCACACGCCCGATTTGTCTATCTTGTGTATGCTTAGTATGCTTATACAATTTATCTAATACATCATTTATTAATGTTAAGTATCATTATATTTACTAACATTAATGTTTTATAACTTAGAACAACATCGTTTATCCTCAGAAGCACTACATTTGCACACGTGCATGCCCGTCGCCCTCCGATTGTCCTCGAAAATACAATAGTCCTAAAGATGATAATTTTGACCCTTGTTCCTGATAACAAATTGCAAAACTTAAAGAATAAAAAGTTATAGGTCTACTCGTTCGCGTTCCAGATCATCTTGAATCGCATCAATCGGAGTTCATATGAAAACTTATTGGCCGTTTTACCAAAATATGTCAAAGAAGTCACACTTGACACACTATCGGTGCGGCCGCACCAAAATCATTCACAGTCCAGTGTGCCCACACCAGCTAGCAGCGCCCAGCGGCGTGCCCACACTCCTGGGCAGCGCGGCCGCGCTGGACTTTGCCCAGATTACAGTTTTTACGATGTTTTTACTTTAAATCTTCATAACTTCTTCATTCTAAGTCAAAATTAGTTGGTTTCGATTCTATGAACTCGTGAAACACTAAACTACTCATCTACATAATAATTTTAACATTTCAAAAACTTTAACAAATCAATTTAAGGGTTCCAAATCCCTGTTCATGCTGTACTTTCATGTTTTAAACATATTTTGCAAATTCATTTGCTACGAATTTGTTTTACATCCGTTTTGACTCGTTCAACTTGGGTTGTTTTTGTTTTTCATCATACTAACAACATCTATAACCAATTTCAGATTATATACATGATCTAACCATCAATTTAAGCCTTAAAAAATCCAAAATACATATACTAAGCCATAAACCAAATTTCTTCTTCAAACACTTGTTTCCATGAATTTGATTACATGAAAACCTATTATAGATTACATATAACAAATTATACATACTAATTAGCATATATGATCAATATCTTAACAATCTAACCATAGAAATCCAACTTTTCAAAGAAAACTTAAGTATAATACTAAAAACTCAAAGATCCTTCTCTCAATTTATAAAGAACTTCTTCTCTTTCTCTGTTCTTCTCTTCTTTGTTCTTCCTCCCCTCTATTCTCAGGCTTAGGCCAAAACTTCTTACGTAAAAAAAACAGACGCAAGAATAAAAATAAAATGTATAAAACTGTCATAATAATAAATATACTAATTATGTACAAGTTATGAAAATATTTATTGTATGTTTTTTATAATTTAAAAGCCATAAGACTTTGTTTGGCAAAACACTTTTTGAAATAAAGACTTAATATATTTAAGCCTTGTTTGGGTAAATCCATTTAAAACTACTTTAATTTACTTCAATAAATCATGTATACTATAGTTTATTGTCCCATATTATTTACTTGGATTTCCATATCCAACCTTTATTAAATAAACAAAACTAATTACCACAACATTTTAATTTTCATTATAATTTTACTTAATAACTTAATATATCACTTTAATTACTAAATTAAATTAAAATAACATTCTAGCAAACTATATAATCCTTAACAACTCTCTAATTTAGTTATTAAGTTCAATTAGAGTATTATCTCATAAATTTAATTCATCACTCATTTATCTTAATTAAGTTAATTTCCATAACTTATGAATTATTTACCACATGAATTATTTACTTACTAATAAATAATCCAACAAATATCTACTAAATAACAAACACATCAATTATAATATTTATTTAATTTAATAAATATTTTAAATTACAAATAAAATCTTGGATTGTTACATCCTTTCCTCCTTACAAGGATTCTGTCCCCAGAATCACAACTCAAACAATTCATTAGTCAAATTCTTCCCTCCTTATAAGGATTCCATCCTCGGAATCACCAAAATCCTACCTTACTTAGGTTTTCATCAAATCTTTTCGTTGAATAACTTCAACACATGACCTTAATATAAGTTTTATATTTCCTACTTCTACCATTCTTCATAATAAATTCTTGTAAGTTTTATTTCATAACCTTTACTTAGACTAAATTATATTTGAGTATTACATATTCTTTAACTCATTCGTTTTCTTTTCTAAGGATCGTTATCATAAACACTCGGGATATTACATTCACCCATTCTTCTAAGAATTTCGTCCTAAAAATTTTATTTATTAATCTTTATTCATTCAATCAATCAAAATAGATTTTACGTTAATACTTTATTCATTCATTGTGTTCTATATCAACTTTCTTTCTGCAAAAATCTTTCTACAATTATTAACCTTTCAATAAAAAGTTTTATGTTATTCTTTGATAACTCTTCTCCTTCACATTTCAAAATTTCTTTTCTCACTTATTCAATATATTCATCATTAAGTGTCGCATTCTACGACTTACTTCTTTCTAAGGAATATCATCCTTACCACATTCGCCTTTTAGAATAACAAGAATCTTCCACACTTGCTCAATAATTGGGAAGCAATATGAATAACTCAGGAATTTAAAAGATTCTAAATCATGATGAGGAGCCATAAGACCTTGAACTACGTCTACAGTTATAAGTATTTCTTTCAATTTAAACCTTAACAGTCGTTAGACTATAGGGACTTCCGTACTTAGGGTGTTAAGCCCTTCGTACGATGTATTGTGCACAAGTATCTAAACGCATCGCGTAAAATATGTCCACAGTTACAAGTAATCTTTCAACTTTAACCTAAATAATCATAACTGTAGGGAGTAACCGTACTTAGGGTAATTAGCCCTTCGTACCGTGTATTGTGCGCAAACATCTAAACGCCTCTGCGTAATCCCCTATAAAAGGGTTGTTCATCTCACTTTTTCAGCATCTGAATCCGCACCAAAACAATTTGGTTTGGCATAACTTCTCAAGAAACGCTTGAACTTCATAAACATTTTTCTGTAATCGTCTAGCCGAATCAAGTAGCTTAGACTTTTAACAACAACTCGAATATCAATCAAAATAGTTTTATCCAATTCATATGGCATGTCTTTCTTAGTTTAAAGAAAATCGTAAATTCTTTTATGATGACATGATACCGTACTATCTGGATAGTATGGTGAGGATTCAGTCATTATATGACTTTGTCATGCTACATCATACCATAGTGGGTTGACGATCTTATAATCACATCCAACACCAGGTTAAATTGCATTGATGACTTCCTCGTTTTTCAAATCAGTATTATATTTAGTGATGCCTTAATGACTATGGAAAGAAAAAAAAATACATTTTGATATTTTAAAATTATTTTTGTCTAGCCGAAATAATTAGCATAGACATACGGATAACGGTATTATTTTTAAAACTTATTGGTTTAATCATTTGATCCAATGTTTTTCAAGAAAAAATAGAAGTGCAAACATCAGCATGAAGTCAATAAATTTCAAAAATATAGCAAAGCTAGAAGATTTGGAAAACCTATGTCTCCACTTTCTATACTGATCAATTGCTTAATAATTCTATCTATTCCTATAATCCTCAATTCTTCATTCATAACTTATCTATGCCCCAGTATAGTTCATTAAACTTACCACACTTTGGAAATTCAAGAACTTACCACAATAATATGAGTTTAAGAACTTATCCTAGTCAGACCATAGGCGTCCATTCGCTGAGGGGTTCAAAACATACCATATTATTATGAGTCACGAACTTACCATATGCATCAGTTTTAAGAACCGTACCTAATCTTAATATCATCTAACATAATCCTAATAATATCTGACTAATCTTAATAGTCTCTAACTATCAAATATACGTACGAGAAAAGAATCACCTTTTCGCCATATATACATTGATAGCGCGACACCAACATTCCAATGATTATCAATGTGATAAACTAAGCGCAAGCACAAAACCCTCGCTGATACAAAGGTTTGTACCATTCAGCCATCACACGAGTCCTCAATTGAAATCCCACCTAACTCTATCTTGCTCATAACTTGCTCTTTACTCAATATGAATTTTTTGTATCTTATCATTTATAACTCCTCGTAAGTTTATCTTGTACTATATCATAGTACATTCTCTTATAGCATCAAGCTATAACTATTCATTCATTACAGATCATCTATCATTTTACAACTTAAACAGATCACGTCGTGATCTTATTCTATAATCATCTCCCTTAAAATTCTTTTCTTAACTCGTGATCATTTTGTTTTACGATCCTCTTTCTTTCCTTTTTCATCATTTACGATTTCATTTATGCTTTAATCTTACAGACTTTGTCTATTCATCATTATTCGTTATCTTGGCAATTGGAGTTATGTAACTCCCATTTTTTATCTTTATATCTCTTCAAGATTCTTGTTTGAATTTTCTTGTTAATATAACAATTTTTCCTTTAAGAATTTTTAACTTCATTTAAATTGCTCAACATTTCATTCGAATTCCACATTTTCATCATACGTATCCATTTTCTATACTTGGTACACATCGAGTCTCTAATAGTTTCAATATGGTACGCTGAGTGGTTTCCCACAAACAACCAACAAACTAGGTTCCGAGTTGCTAGTTCGTATATACCTCCGCTCTATGAAGAAATCGTTTACCCTAGATGCCACACATCAACTATTAAAGAGTACAATTGTACCATACTTAAATATAACTTTTTATTCTTAACTTCTTTATCATTCTCTTCTTATGGACATTGCCTATTTATTATCACCTTACATCCTTATTATTGGAGTTGGAAAATCCCACATTCATATTCCTTATAACTTTGCGAGATTTTTCTTTGAATCCTCTCACGCATGTCTTAATCCCTTCTTTATTAATTTCTTAAATTACTTCTTATTGTTCAAACTCTATTTGAGCTTATGTTTTCATTATCTTCACCTCTCTTCTCTAAGGTTATAGCCTAAGGTACTCTTACCAAAGGTTTCTAACCTATCGGCTTTGATACCAACTGTAACAACCCCAAAATTTATGCAATTCAATTATCGACATCGGTCGTTAATAACATGTCAAACTTCTGATTTTACATCATTATTCGATGTTAAACTTAATAAAATGCGGAATAATTTAAACATTTATGTCTTCTTACTTTAATTCCCTTAATCAAAACCTTTATCATATACACATCTCTGAATCAAGTTATTTTATGATTCACTTCATCAAAGTTATTATATAGAATCTTACAATTTAATCTGATAACCTTTACATATTAGATAACTTAAACTTGATAGTTTATCATTACATAATCATTGTAACTTATCAAGTACATTTCTCAAAACATGTATCTTTACCTACCTTTAAACCATACTTAGCTTATTACTCACCTTATCAGAGTTAATAA
Source organism: Panax notoginseng (assembly GCA_016801055.1). NCBI lineage: Eukaryota > Viridiplantae > Streptophyta > Magnoliopsida > Apiales > Araliaceae > Panax > Panax notoginseng. The sequence goes on from CM029013.1 coordinate 158,080,443, forward strand.
ATAAAACTTACATCCAGGTTCAATACCCTTTCATACAACAAACAAAACTTAAACTTTCTAACTCAACACTAATTAAACATCATACATTATTCGAAACCCTTAACATGGTTCAAATAATAATAATTCAGCCAAAGTGTATAAATCTTCAAGTATCACATCTGATTTATGTCTTTCAAGTAGCACATAACTTTACCTTGAATCTTAAACCTACAAAAGTGGTTATTTGCAAGGTTGAGCTCGACATCCCAACAAAATCTAACAGTTTTCATGCATCACGTAGCACATAATAACATGTTCAACATATATCTCATAAACATTGGACTAAAATAATATACATGCTACAGTTCATATAACAAGTATAAAGATTGAGTTCCTTACTCAATCAGCATGCTTTACTCAATCAACGTAGTCATAAATAGACTTTAACATTTCATACTTTCAACATATATATAACACATCATGCTCTTTGCAATAAAGATTTAAAACAGTTAATCATCAAGTTCACATAGCAAATAGGAACGGAAAGACTTGCTTTGATCGTTGTTTACCAATAACCGTTTAATAGCATACAGATATCAGCACTTCACGTGCCCTACCTAATTATATAATCATTCATATTAACTATTAGTCACACAGCAATGCATAGTAGTTGTAATGTAAACTTTACTCTATATCTAATAACCCTTCTTATTAATCAATACACAATGTTCAATTTGATTGTGTTAACTTTTGACTTACATCTCACTGTATTACTTCTTAGGTCGTACTCGAAGTTCATTCAAGTGTTTAAGTCTTGCTAGGAATCATTATTTGTTTTATATTAAACTCATTTCATATCTTATAATATTTATTTCATTTGACTTAAAACACTTTTTACGTTCGTTAACATTTGTTACGGCGTTTCAACGTTCATTCGTCACACGCCCGATTTGTCAATCTTGTGTATGCTTAGTATGCTTATATAACTTATCTGATACATCATTTATTAATCTTAAGTGTCATTATATATACTAATATTCATATTTTATAACTTAGAACAACATCTTTTATCGTTAGAAGCACTACACTTGCATACGTGCATGCCCGACGCCCTCCGATTTTCCCCGAAAACACAATAGTCCTAAAGATGACAATTTTGATCCCTCTTCCTGACCTCAAATTGAAAAACTTAAAGAATAAAAGTTATAGGTTTACTCGTCCTCGTTCCAGATCATCTTGAATCGCATCAATCGTAGTTCATATGAAAACGGTATGGTCGTTTTACAAAAATATGTCAAAGTAGTCACACTTGACACTCCAGCACGCCCACATCAGCGCTCCTGGGCAGCGCGACCGCGCTCAGCTTCGCCCAGATTACAGTTTTTGCGATGTTTTTACTTCAAATCTTCATAACTTCTTCATTTTAAGTCAGAATTGGTTGGTTTTTGATTCTATGAACTCGTGAAACACTGAACTACTCATCTACAGAATAATTATAACATTTCAAAAACTTTAACAAATCAATTTAAGGGTTCCAATTCCCTGTTCATGCTATACTTTTACGTTTTAAACATATTTAGCGAATTCATTCGCTACAAATTCCTTTTACATCCGTTTTGACTTCGTTCAAGTTGGGTTGTTTTCGTTTTTCATCATACTAACAACATCTATAACCAATTTCAGATTATATACATGATCTAACCATCAATTTAAGCCTTAAAAAAACCAAAATACATATACTAAGCCATAAACCAAATTTCTTCTTCTAACACTTGTTTCCATGAATTTGATTACATGAAAACCTGTCATAGATTACATTTAACAAATTATACATACTAATTAACATATATGATCAATATCTTAACAATCTAACCATAGAAATTTAACTTTTCAAAGAAAACTCAAGTATAATACTAAAAACTCAAAGCTAGATTATTACATTTGATTAGCTATAAAATTTGGAACAATCTTCTTATTTCTTCCTTCCATAATTCTCACAAAGAACCTTCTCTCAATTTACAAAGAACTTCTTCTCTTTCTCTCTTATTCTCTTCTTCTCTTCTTTGTTCTTCCTCCCCTCTATTTTCAGGCTTAGGCCAAAACTTCTTACGTAAAAAAGAAAAAATAGACGCAAGGATAAAAATAAAACGTATAAAATTGTCATAATAATAAATATGCTAATTATGTATTAGTTATAAAAATATTTATTATATATTTTTCTTAATTCAAAAGCCATAAGGCTTTGTTTGGCAAAATATTTTTTAAAATAAAGACTTAATATCTTTAAGCCTTGTTTGGATAAATCTATTTAAAACTACTTTAATTTACTTCAATAAATCATTTATACTATAGTTTATTGTCCCACATTATTTACTTGGATTTCCATATTCAACCTTAATTAAATAAACAAATCTAATTATCACAAAATTATAATTTTACTTAATAACTTAACATATCACTTTAATTACTAAATTAAATTATAACAACATTCTAGCAAACTATATAATCCTTAACAACTCTCTAATTTAGTTATTAAGTTGAATTAGAGTATTATCTCATAAATTTAATTCATCACTCATTTATCTTAAGTTAATTTCCATAACTCATGAATTATTTACCTCATGAATTATTTACTTACTAATAAATAATCCAACAAATATCTATTAAATAACAAGCACATTAATTAAAATATTTATTTAATTTAATAAATATTTTAAATTACAAATAAAATCTTGGGTTGTTACAAGGGGTATAGCATGAGGTATAAGATTTTCCTATATGGTATGAGGTGATTAACATTATTTAATGAGAAAATTGTACTAAAGACTTAAAGTGTTAAAAACAAATTTTGAAGTAAATTCATGTTTTACAGATTCTGAACTTGGTAGCCATATGCATGACTAATCTAGAACCTGAATAAGCATGATGTATGATTCTTAGTACTATATTCATGACCAAACTTGTTAGGCCTTGTGTTAGAGAAGTTTTTAAGAAAAAGCTTAGTATAGTAAGCTAACATGAATGACTACCTATATGAGTTACATTATGATCTTGCGAGCATGTTTACATGACTTGACTACATATGTTTAGAGCTTTGAAGTTGTCTTGTATGCATTAGCTTGCATAGTTCAAGTCTAAAATGGTTTCAAAAGCAAACTTGAACATATTTTCAAAATCGAGTTGCATAACATGGATATCTAGATGCTAAAGGGATAAGATGTCATATTATGTCTATAATATCCCTAGATATGATTTATATGTATTGAACATGATGGTTTCAAAAATAAACATGAGTTTAAAACATGATTTGAAGTATTAAACAATGATAGTTGTGAACAAGCAATATAAATAATATAAGTATATGTATTAGCAGATTTTGAAATCTCTATGTGGACATATAGCCAAGTAATGAGACATGGTAACCGCTTGATATGGTTATGCTTAAATACCTTGTAAGTTGTAAGTTCAAACATGTACAAGTGAACTCAAGAACGATCATATGATTATGTGAGCACCTCTAACATGTAGGTATGATAGAGTATTACTACATAGATGTGTAAGAATTGGACAAAAATAGAAAGTGCAAACTCAACCTTGGTCTGGCCAGGGGACAGCGTAGCTGCACCGTCCCTAAGCCTAGACAGGGCGCAGCTGCACCGTTCTGCAGTCTTGAATGGTTTTTATTTTTGATCTGATGTTTGAAGCATGCTTATATGATTACTTTAACTTGTAATACATGACCAATATGCTATGTAATGTGTTAAGAAGCATGATATATGATAGAGATGAATGTTAATTATGATTTTCGAATGTTAAGTCCAACATGATGTTTGCAAGAAATAAAGCAATAAAAATGTTGTTTGCATCTGTGATGTCTTACAAACTGAATTGTGCTATGAAAATTTAGGATATGTGATGTGTATGAAGTTACAACTAAGTTAGATATTTATGTGTACGTTGAACTTACCTATATGAGTTTATATGACTAATGGGCATCCTATACATATAATACGCTATAAATAGGATTCGAAAGTGTTGATTTCTTAACGTGGATAAACTACGCTTAAGGCAAGTATCCGAACCCTACTTTTCTTGTGCAAGTTTCCTAACTTACATAACCTTTGATTTCGTGCAAGTTTCTTGAAATTCACGTGATTCGTATATTGAATGTGAGTTATCTTACTTTCTCGTTCAACTGAGCTAGTATGTTAAACTCTTGAGAAAAACTATTATTCATGTTGAACTTAGTATTGTTCTTGAATATTGTGAAAGTGTCTATACCATTTAATTCGGCTAGATTATATGCATGTTTATAAAACTATCCAAACCAATTGACTGGTGCGAAAATCTTGAAAACTGAGTTGAACAACCCTTTTTGTAAGGGGAGTGTTTATTGTTTGAAGCCCCAACACGCGCGTGAATATTACTGTGTAGTTATGCATAACTTAGAGAATTATAGACTGATCATCTATAGTACTTGATTTATTTTGGGTTATCAGTTTAATATTGCTAATTCTTGTAGATGTTTAATAGTCCTTAGTGACTGCTTAGTATAAATTATTTATCCGGTTGGATACATTGATAGTCTTTGAATTCATATATATTTGTTGATTTATATTGAATTATCTTTCTTATTCCAAGAATTGTTGATATTCATTATTCATTATATTATTCTGAAACTCTGAACTATCTTAGAGATAATACTTTGATATTTCAAACTTGTGTTATAAAACTCTTTACCCTTGTTGTATATTACTTGTTGGGCGATTTGTGCTCATTCTTGCTTATTTAAAACCTTTTCGTTAAGGCGGAACAGGGATGTGTTTCTGGGAAAGACAAGGGCAAGGTCAAGGCTACCGACCAGCTAGTTCCTTTATGTTTTAAGACTATTATGTTATATTAAGACTATTTTCAGACTATGTTTAAGCTTAAGTAGGATTATGTAATAAGTATTTACTCGATATTATTATGTAATCTATTAAGTACTGTAGGTTGCGAGACTTTGGAGAATAATTATAATAAATCATTGTATATTATTTTAAATTAGATTTTTCGTTGTGAATGTGTGATTTTAGTTATTATGGTTTTACCATGAGAACGTGACGAACCCAATTCGAGTGACCAAGTAGCGGTCCAAATTTGGGGGAGTCACATTTACAATCTGTTATAGAACTTTATTAAATGTTTAACACAATATCAAGAACATTAGATTAGGTTAAATCAACACATCTTGGACTGGAACATAAAATAAAACAAACGGTTTCTGCCCAGTGGAGGGCACAGCTACGCTACCCCAAGACTTGGCACCAGCGTAGCTACGCCATTCCTGTCCTTGACACCGGCGCAGTTGCACTGGTGCGCTGACAAGAACACTGCAGTTTGCTTCTAGCACTGTTGCGAACCAAAAATTAAATTCCACAGCAACATGGACAAACTCATACACTATAAACCTTACTAAAACCACATAACATATACACTAAATCATTATAACACCTAAAAAATATAAACAACCAAATTTAAGGGATTAAAACCATGTTTTTGCTATTTTCTTCATTTTCAACATATTTAGCATAATCAATAACCAAACCTTCGTTTCTTAACCAAATTAAACCATACGAATTGCATTCTTTTCGTAATTCAACATATTAACACAATTTGAAATCAATTTACAAATTACAATAAGAATTGAACATCAATTTTGGCTTCAAATAAGTCACTTTCATATATATATATATATATATATATATATATATATATATATATATATATATATATATATATATATATATATATATATATATATATATGTAACGCCCCGAAATCCGGTCTATCTTCACACCCGGATTCCGAACGTTACGGTCCCATTTCTTACCAAACATACATCATTATATAATGAAATATAACAACATATATCCTCAAATCCCTGGTTCTAGAAACCTTATAACCTCTTTCATTACAAATAATGATAATTACATTATTCATTTCATCGTACAAGAGTGACTTTTATTCGCCACTAAGGATAAATAATAGTTCATTAAACTAGTTTATAGTTCAATTTCATATTTCTACATTACAAGTCTTCACTTGATCTTTTTGCTCATTCACATTTTGAATGGCACTTTATCTGGATACTGTCATCTTGATCTTTACGGGATCCTTAAGTTCTTCTAACATCGTTTGTTGAAAATGTTTTTCATTTAAAGCAAGTGTGAGCATTCAATTGCTCAGCAAGTCATAACAGTTGAACAAACAACTTCAAGAATTCAAACCTTCCTTTAGAACTTTGATAACCGAACAAAGGTTATGAAGCAACTTGAATGATACGAATAATCTCAATTCTTATCATTTTAAAACAATATTCACTTTCCCTTTTAAATACTTCCATTCGTCTACCTTTTTCATACACATTATGTCTGGCTAGAATCATTAGCACATACTTAACAATAACAGATCATGTATAAACAGAGCATACTTGTATTAAATAACTCAATCACAGAACAGTTCATCTCATAGAAACACTAAAGTGTTCAAATTATGGCACAAGACCTCATATGTTCTACCACCTTGTGCAAATATCACACATTCGCATAGCGATAAAACTTCTCAAGTTCAATATCTGAGAAGTTTAAGAAACTAGCATTCATTTAGAATATGAATGAAGTTAGAAAACTTGCCTTACACACAGCTGCAGCTTAAGCCGAACTGTTCATTCTAATTCCTATGTAGCACATCATGAAAACAACACATACACCAATTAGTCATGTATATTTGACTTATGCCTTGGTTTACTTAACTTTACTTCTTAGGGTTCGCGTTCTTGTAATATAAATTTATGCGACCAACTTTCATTATCGGTTTACAGTTTCATGACATACAGAGATGTCTTACTTAAAACGTTCATCATCTTTGATGATTTACATTCTTATCTTTTTCTTATAGCTTCTATAGAACTCAGCACACATCGCTCCTCTGCTAGTAGTCCATATGGTACGCTGAGTGGTTTCCCATAAACATCCAACAAACATGTTCTCGTCTCATCTACATTGCCATCATAGTGAGTTAGATCGGTTTCCAGTTTCGTATATACCTTCGCTCTCTGAAGGAATTGTTTAGCCCAGTTCCCATATGTCAACCATCAAAGGTTACGATTATAGCATAACCTAACTTATCGTAACTTATCTGAACCATTAACTATAACGTTCGTTAAGTCAATTTCTTATTCCTTACGGCTTTCTGGCAACTAAATGTCATACCTCAGGATTCATTCTTTATCCGACTCACATTCGGCTTCCATTAATCTTATTACTGTTCATTACGACTTTCTTGGTAATTCATATTTAACTTAATAGTTTCATTATCTATTACATGAACCCAATGTTCATTACCCTTTCTTAGTGTCGAAGCTATACCAATCATTGTATGCTAAGACCGATCGTTCATCGCAACAACGTTACGTTCATAGCGTCTATATGCTTTACACTTATCCCTCATTACCACAACATAACATCAAAATGTTATTCATTACCTTCGTCACTCAACATCTAAGGAATCACAATCATATCATTCCCTCACATTCATTCATATCTTTTAATCTCGTTTAATCTTTTCGTTCAACCTTTACTATAGGTTTAATTCACTTGATTTAGTGTTACATTAATTGGACATTATGTTCTTTATATCCCTTTACATTTCCCCTAAGAGCTAAGCAGTTAAAAGCTCATCTCTGGCTTTTTTTTTCCCACACTGGCGCTGCGGCGCCACTCTCTCCTTTATCTCTCGCACTGCGGCACAAGCCCACGCCACTTTGCTTCCTTGGTATGGCACTGCGGGGCCAAACTCTACCTTTCCTCTCACGCTGAGGCACGAATTAGCAGTGCACAACCTCCCCAGCCTGGCACTGCGGCACCGCCTCTCAAGGAATATCTAGCGCTGTGAAGCCGAGCCTAAACCCTAAAAAAATTTCGAAGTCTTTTACAAGCTTGAATCACTTACTTAAAAAATTCGTAACTTATTCGTTATAACTTGAAACGAGGTCGTTCCAACGCCATTCTCTTCCTTATCTTACGTACTTCAATACCCCTCAGATAGAACTTCATTCTGAATATGTTAATGTGCCATTCGATTGGCTTGATCTTCACCCTTCGTTCATTTTTACATTTTTAACATTTTTCGTTCGTTCGTCCGTAATTCGGTCATCCGAACTCGGAACTCGATCGTTCTTGAGTCAATAACTCACGTTTTCTACATTATCTTACTTCCTTATGAAACCCTACACGTTTAGGTTCATTTACACACTTTCTATTTCTCGATCGTCTTTTACAAAAATTTTGCCATAACTTCGTTATAACTAAGTTTAATCCGTTCTTAATGAACGTTTCTATCTTTCCTAACCAAGCAATAAGCATCTAACTTATACGCGATGGTTTTAAACTTGTCCATTAATAACAATTATCCTATGATGGTTTTAAATTTGTCCATCAACAACGTTCTTCGAGTTCTCCGCGTGTTCTTCGTTCGTTCTTCATTTTTAATCGATATTTTGATTACGATTTCACTTTATCTTGGAATTTGATGTTATAGAACACCATTCCTTACTTATTTCACCTACTCAGTTATTTAATCCACTCGGATCGTTCAAATTCATTACGAATCTTACACTTCATTAAGAAATTTATAAACTTAATTTCTAATTCTTATTTCTTTGTTTTCTCATGATTTCAACCATATGAAATTAATTCTTACATCTTTTACTTCTATTCTCATTGAGTTATGTTTTAAACATATAAAACTTAAAGAAAATTATAAGAGATTAGGTTTCAGATTACCTTTCTCCTTTAATCTCTTTCCGTCGGACAAAGATTGCTCACGAGCAAGCTTTTCCTCTTCCTCTTCTTCTTCCTCTTCCTCTTCTTTCTCCCATCTGAAACCTCTCTCTCTCTCTCTCAAGTTATAGAATTTTCAAAATCCCAAATAAATGAATTAAGCTTCCTATTTATAGAAAACCAAGGATAGGGGCAAAATAGTCATTCCGCCCCCCAAACCTCCTTACTATTCACACTTCCATACTATTCCCACGTCCTCAATACACCTCCTTACTATTCAAGTAGCTTCCCTTGGAAGCTTCGTGCTTTCGTCTTACGGAATTCATTCAACAGTTCGAAAACAGCAATTCTCGGAATCCAAATATTTTTGGATATTTCGTCTTTCCTTTACCGATTAACTTTTACGTATTCTTCGGATTTCTGAAAAACTGAAAAATACTTTTTGGAGTTAAGAGTTTTCCTTCACGTTTTCCCCTAACGTAGTTAAACGAGTGAAAAGTGCATAACCATACTTTTCGTCTCTTTTATTTCGTCCGATTTCTGTACGTTTTTCGAGAAAAACTTTTATCATCTTACTTAACTTTTCATGATATATTATCGTCAAATCTTTCGACGAAATGTCATTTCGACATACAGAACTCTTAGAAAGGCTTAGGTTATTCAAACCCTAACCCTTAGGGTTTCGTCGGGTGAATAGTGCATATTTCGTCTTTTTCCCCCCAAAATATTTTTGTTTTCGGAAAAATTTTATTTTCGTCTTGAAAATTCTTACTCGTTCAGTCTAGCTCGTAGCCAGAATCCTCCCAACTTATAATCATCCTAGCTTCTAGAATGATTAATAAACACATAACACAGAATAGTATTAATAAAAATTTATTTTATTAATAAGTAATTCTTTAAACTTAAATTTTGGACAACCCAAATTTCCGGGTCGTTACACTCTTCCCCCCTTATAAAAATTTCATCCTCGAAATTTCTTAAAACCACACCCTTACCCGGGTCATCGTTTTCACCCCTTCTTCACAGAATTTTGTCCTCAAAATTTTAGCTTACCATTCTTCTCAACTTCCCTTCAACGGAGTTCTTATCTTTCCATCATTCCTAACCTCCATAACCTATCAAGAATCATGAAGTAGAAGGAATAACGAGGAATATAAAATTTCCTTTTAAAATGTTTCATACTTTTGCTGAGGGGACAAATCGACCATGAACTCTTACTAGGTTTAACAGCATAACGCCGTAACCTTTCTTCCACGGTCTATTTACAATCACAAAGAAAACAAACTACCTCTTACCCATCGTATACCCCATTTCGAGATATGTTCACCTCAGACTTAATCATTAGATTTCACACCAAAACAATTTGGTTAGGCACAACTTCTTCAAAGAAAGCTCGATTTTCTTTTAAACATGACATACCATTTGTCTTAGCCATAACAATTAGCTTAAACCATACCAATAAATTGGACATCAACTTGAAACATTCGTCTAGTCAACTCAATTGGCATCGACTACTTCTTTAAATTATTTTCGCAATACATCAAAATGTTTTATGACGTCATGATACCATAATTTTCACAGTACGTTGAGGACTTCATCATTATACATCATACCATAGCGGGTTATTGATCCTAAGATCACATCCAACACCGGGTTCAATTGCATTAATAACTCCATCTTTTTACCATCCTTGCATCAAATGCACAGATGATATAAAATTCATTTTGATATTTTAAATTAATTTCTGTCTAGCCAAAGCAATCAGCATAGACATACCAAGAATAGCTCTTTTAAAATATGTTCGTTCCAAAAGTTGAACCAATTCTTTCCTTTTTAAAATGTACATATCTGCACGAGTTCAGTAAACTTCGAAATCTAGCATAGCTAGATGACTTGGAATATCCTATTCTCCATCTCCCTTCATTGTCTTACTTACGATAATACTTAATCTTTTCTAGCACATTCAATACTAAGCATATTGAAAACAACTTGTTTTCAGTCTAAACATCCTTATATCTTAGTACAGTCCATCAACTTACCACACATTATAAGTTCAGGAACTTTCCACAATAATATGAGTTTAAGAACTATCCAATCAGACCATAGGCGTCCATTCGCTGAGACGTTAAAAAACATAACATATTATTATAAGTCATGAACTTACCATAAGTATGAGTTTCAAGAACTCGCACCTACCTTATCGTTCTCTACCTATCAAGTATATACATGAGAAAAGATTCACCATCTCGTCATATACATCTTAATAGCGCGACCAATTCCAATGATTATCACTGTAATAAGCTAAGCAGTTGTTACACCCAGCACAAACCTCTGCCCATAACAAAGGTTCATACAACTCAGCTATCACATGAGTCCTCAATTGAAATTTTACAACTTCTAAATTTTTCTTTACTTAACACGAATTTTCTTTAATTCATATGTTATCCTTCACAACTCAATCTGAGTTCTTCTTCCCGTACTACCTCGTAGTACCATTCATTCATAGCATTAGCTATAAATCATTCATCGTTTAACAACTCATCAGTTACTACGATTCACTATGATCACGTGATGATCTTCTTATCCTTCTTTCTACGATTATAGTCTTAGGTACCCCTACCTAAGGTTTATAACCTATAAGCTTTGATACCACTTGTAACGCCCTGAAATCCAGTCTATCTTCACACCCGGATTCCGTATGTCACGCTCCCACTTCTTACCAAACATACATTATTATATAATAAAATATAACAACATACATCCTCAAATCCCAAGTTCTATAAACCTTATAACCACTTTCATTACAAATAATGATAATTACATTATTCATTTCATCGTACAAGAGTGAATTTTATCCGCCACCAAGGATACATAACAGTTCATTAAACTAGTCTATAGTTCAATTTCATCTTTCTACATTACAAGTCTTCACTTGATCTTCTTGCTCATTCAGATTCTAAATGACACTTCATCTAGAAACCGTTAGCTTGATCTTTACGGGATCCTTATGTTCTTCTAACATCGTTCGCTGAAAATGTTTTTCATTTAAAGCAAGTGTGAGCATTCAAGTGCCCAGCAAGTTATAACAGTTGGAAAAACAACTTCAAGAATTCAAACCTTCCTTTAGAACTTCGATAACCGAACAAAAGTTATGAAGCAGCTTGAATAATAAGAATAATCTCGATTCCTATAATTTTAAAATAATATTCACTTTCCCTTTGAAATACTTTCATTCGCCTACCTTTTTCATACACATTCTGTCTGGCTAGAATCATTAACACAAACTTGAAAATAACGGATCATGTATAAACATAGCATACTTGTATTGAACAGCTCAATCACAGAACAGTTCATCTCATAGAAACACTGAAGTGTTTAAATTTTGGCACAAGGCCTCATATGTTCTACCACCTTGTATAAATATCACACATTCGCACATAGATAGAACTTCCAAAGTTCAACATCTGAGAAGTTTAAGAAACTAGCATTCATTTAAAATGTGAATGAAGTTAGGAAACTTGCCTTACACACAGCTACAGCTTACGCCGAATTGTTTATTCCAATTCCTATGTAGCACATCAGGAAAACAACACATACACTAATTAGTTATGTATATTTGACTTATGCCTTGGTTTACTTAACTTTACCTCTTAGGGTTCGCGTTCTTGCAATATAAATTTATGCGACCAACTTTCATTATCGATTTACGATTTCATGACATACGGAGATGTCTTACTTAAAATGTGCATCATCTTTGATTATTTACATTCTTATCTTTTTCTATTAACTTCTATAGGACTCAACACACATCGCTCCTCTACTAGTAGTCCATATGGTACTCTGAGTGATTTCCCACAAACAACCAACAAATAAGTTTTCGTCTCATCTACATTGCTATCACATTGAGTTAGATCGGTTGCCAATTTTGTATATACCTTTGCTCTCTGAAGGAATTGTTTAGCCCAGCTCCCATATGTCAACCATCAAAGGTTACGATTGTACCACAACCTAACTTATCTGAACCATTAACTATAACGTTCGTTAGGTCAATTTCTTATTCCTTATAGTATTCTGGCAACGAAATGCCATACCTCATGATTCATTCTTTATCTGACTCACATTCGGCTTTCATTAATCTTATTGCCGTTCATTACGGCTTTCTTGATAATTCATATCTTATTTAATACTTTCGTAATCCATTACATGAACCCCATGTTCATTACTCGTTCTTAGTGTCGAAGCCATACCGATCATTGTATGCTAAGACTGATCGTTCATCGCAACAACGTTGCGTGCACAGCGTCTATACGCTTTACACTTATACCTCATTACCACAACATAACATCGAAATGTTATTCATTACCTTAGTCACTCAATGTCTAAGGAATCACAGTCATAGCATTCCCTCACATTCATTCATCGCGACTACGGTCCCCGGATATCGATTTCGTAACTCGCACCTACAATCTTTGTCTTTTAATCTCATTTAATGTTTCCGTTCAACCTCTACTACATGTTTAATTCACTTGATTAAGTGTTAGATTAATTGGACATTATGTTCTTTATCTTCCCTTACATTTTCCCCAAGAGCTGAGTAGTTAAAAGCTCATCTCTGACATTTTTTTCCCACACCGGCGCTACGGCACCACTCTCTCCTTTATCTCTCGCGCTGCGGCGCAAGCCCACGTCACCTCTCTTCCTTGGTATGGCGTTGCGGCCTGGCCTCCCCGGCCTGGCGCTGCGGCGCCGCCTCTCAAGGCATGGATGGAGCTGCGGCACCGAGCCTAAACCCTAAAAAAATTTCAAAGTCTTTTACAAGCTTGGATCGTTTACTTCGAAATTTTGTAACTTATTCGTTATAACTCGGAACGAGGTCATTCCAACACCATTCTCTTCCTTATCTTACATACTTTAATACCCATCAGATAGAACTTCATTGTGAATCCATTAACGTACCATTCGATTGGCTTGATCTTCACATTTCGTTCATTTCTACGTTTTTAACATTTTTCATCCGTTCGTCCGTAATTTGGTCATCCGAACTCGGAACTCGATCGTTCTTAAGTCCACGACTCATGTTTTTACATTCTCTTACTTCCTTATAAAACCCTACACGTTCGGGTTCATTTACACAATTTCTATTTCTCGATCTTCTTTTACCAAATTTTTGCCATAACTTCGTTATAGATAAGTTTAATTTGTTCTTCATGAATGTTTCTATAATTCCTAACCAAGCAATGTGAATCTAACTTATACGCGATGGTTTTAAACTTGTCCATCAATAACAATTATCCTATGATGGTTTTGAATTTTTTCATCAACAACGTTTTCGAGTTCTTCGTGTGTTCTTCGTTCGTTCTTCATTTTTAATCGATATTTTGATTACGATTTCACTTTTTCTTTGAATTTGATGTTATAGAACATCATTCCTTACTTATTTCACCTACTCATTCATTTAATCCACTCGAATCGTTCAAATTCATTACGAATCTTACACTTTCTTAAGAAATTTATAAACTAAATTTCTAATTCTTATTTCTTTGTTTTCTCATAATTTAAACCATATGAAATTCATTATTACATCTTTTACTTCTATTCTCATTAATTTATGTTTTAAACATATAAAACTTAAAGAAAATTATAAGAGATTAGGTTTCGGATTACCTTTCTCCTTTAATCTCTTTCCTTCGGACATAGACTACTCACGAGCAAGCTTTTCCTCTTCCTCGTCCTCTTCCTCTTCCTGTTCGTTCTCCCATCCGAACCCTCTCTCTCTCAAGTTATAAGATTTTCAAAATCCCAAATAAATGAATTAAGCTTCCTATTTATAGAAAACCAAGGCTAGGGTAAAAATAGTCATTTCGCCTCAAAACCTCCTTACTATTCACACCTCCATACTATTCCCACCTCCTCAATACACCTCCTTACTATTCACGTAGCTTTCCTTGGCAGCTTTGTGCTTCCGTCTTACGGAATTCGTCCGATAATTCAAAAACTGCTATTCTCGGAATCCAAATATTTTTGGACATTTCGTCTTTCCTTTACTGATTAACTTTTATGTATTCTTCGGATTTCCAAAAAACTAAAAAATACTTTTTGGCGTTAAGCATTTTCCTTCACGTTTTCCCCTAACGTAGTTAAACGAGTGAAAAGTACATAACCATACTTTTCGTCATTTTTATTTCGCCCGATTTTTACACGTTTTTTGAGAAAACTTTTATCGGCTTACTTAACTTTTCACGATATATTATCGTCAAATCTTTCGACAGAATGTCATTTCGACATACCGAAATCTCAGAAAGGCTTAGGTTATTCAAACCCTAACCTTTAGGGTTTCGTCGAGTGAATAGTGCCAATTTCGTCTTTTTCCTCCAAAATAATTTTGTTCCCGGAAAAATTTTATTTTCTTCTTGAAAATTCTTACTCGTTCAATCTAGCTCGTAGTCAGAATCCTCATGACTTATAATTATCCTAGCTTCTAGAACGATTAGTAAACATGTAATATCCCGAGTGTTTATGATAGCGATCCTTAGAAAATGAATGGGTTAAAAGATATATAATACTCACAATATAATTGAGTTCAAGTGAAAGTTATGAAATGAAACCTAGAATTTGTTAAAGTAAGGAATGTAGTATGAAATATAAAATCTATATTTAGATAATATGATGAAAGATTTTTCTAAGTTATGTGTTTAAATTGTGTCTTTGATTCTAGGGACAGAATCTTTGTAAGGGGGGAGAATGTAACGAGACGAATTGTTTGAGTTGTGATTATGAGGACGGAATTCTTTTAAGAGGGGAAAGATGTGACAACCGAGATTTTGTAATTAATTTTAATATTTATTGGATTGAATAAATATTTTTCGAGGGATTAATTATTAGATTAAATAATTATTTGATGAAATTATGGTAGATTAATTTAATTACATGTGTTGTATTTATTAAATTGATGTGGAAAATTTTATTATTCGATGTATGCAATTATGTGAGCTTATTGAATTAAATGAAATATTTAATTAAGCATGATGATATTTAATTAATGTAATAATTAAGTAGAGATTTAATAATATAATATAAATAATTAATGAGAAAAAAAATTTAATTATATGATTATATGAAATTATGGGAAATTATTATATGTTATTTAATTAAATTAAATAAGATAATTGAATTATTGTGTAAGGATGTGACATGATTTAAACTATATGATAAAAGAGTTATTAAATTAAATGAGAATAAGCCTTTTAAGGCTAGCCAAAAATGGCACTAGTAGAGGTTGTGTGACGCCCCCAAATTCAGGTACTTGAAACTCGAACTCGATGCTTCACGATACCATTTCTATGAGCGGAATAATACTAATAATAATAACAATAATATAAAAAATCAAACTTCATTTACATTTATTAGAGTTTAATCCCAAGTACGCAACCTTTACTATAATTCCTTACATGATAGATAATGCATATCATTGCCTTAATACAGTTTAACTGTTACAAAAGATACCATTAAACATATTCTGTTTGCTTTCCTTTTAACTAGTTCTTGCCTGAACCTTCAGGTTGATCACACTTAGCTGAAAATATTTAAATAAAGCAAGAGTGAGCATTTAAGTGCCCAGCAAGTAATAACAATTATAAATATAATTAGCGGAAAGAAATAAATGTTTTTTTTGTTCATCACTTCTACAACAAATTTATAGTTGTGAAGTAAACTGAACCGATAAAAATAACATAACAATTTTATCTCAAATTTTTGAAACTACGTATTGACTATATATATAGGGTAGTCGACATAGTATGAACATTGTTTTTAGTTTTCGCTGAGGTTTAGCAGAACTTCATCTGCAAACCGTCATAACTTACAGGCACGAGGGTGATCTGCTCAATGTGCCCTGTATTGATCAATACTACATTACAAGAACGATATTATCGTTCACTCTGTCTGCCTTGGACGCATAAAAGTTTTTTCGTGATC
Source organism: Panax notoginseng (assembly GCA_016801055.1). Lineage (NCBI taxonomy): Eukaryota > Viridiplantae > Streptophyta > Magnoliopsida > Apiales > Araliaceae > Panax > Panax notoginseng. Next base: position 158,097,218 of record CM029013.1, read on the forward strand.
GGGATGTTCATACTTAGACTGGAATCCGAACCAAAATAACTTGATTGGATACAAAAAGATTTTAACTTATTCAACGATATTTCTGAATTTGTGTCTAGCTGGGTCAAATAGCTTAGACGGCTTATATATATATATATATATATATATATATATATATATATATATATATATATATATATATATATATATATATATATATATATATCAACATGTGATTAAATATAATGATTATCCAAGTTTGGACACTTGTATAACCATGTTTAGAAATTAACGAACAGAATATATATCTGAATTACCATATACTAACATGTTGATAAACAATGATCGGATATAGAATATATCACAACAGAGTTAATAATATAGCATAATAATAATATAATTTTGAAACTTCTTACTCATGTCCAGTGCATATAAGAAATGTAAAGGTAAGATACTTGTATGGTCTGCTGCTTACAGTACGTAATTTAGATTTATCTTTTATATCACGACTATCATTAATCAAATCATTCGTTCGATTAGAACAATATACTATAACACATAGTACAGAATTTCGCGGTCAGCACATATCCTAATCACATTGTCACATATGTTTAACAACCATTGAATCACAAATAAACACATATACAGTCAAAATATCTAAGTCCAGATCAATTTCTGAAACATGTCGGTGTACCGACAACTTTATCGGGTAATTATCGAGTCTAATACTCTGTCCTGTAACTTAGTATCAGTCATATTATTTTTAAATGACTTAATATAATTTTAAAACATTTATTATAATTTATCATGAATTTTCAAACATCGGAATCATTATTAAATGATTTAAATATTAAACAATTCTATCATCATTAATATTTAATTAATATTAAACTATTAATGAAATCATTTTCAAAATATTAAAGTTATTTCTAATAACTCAAAATACTTTTAAAGTATTAATATTACCCTTAAATAATTTTTAAAATATTTAAAATCATTCTTAAATAATTACCATTAATATTTAAATATTAATCCAAATACTAAAACTCATTAATTATAACTTAAAATATTTTTAATTCATTTATATCCCTTTTAAATGATTTTTAAATTAATAAAACCATTTTAAACTATTTATTTAATATAATTATTAAATAAATTTAATATCTTTAATAATAATTTAATAATCATTAATATTAAATTATTAATGAAATTATCCTTTAAATATTAAAAGTTATATTTTATAACTTAAAATATCTTTAAACACTTTATTTTCAATTAAAATGATTATTATAATCTAAAAATTATTTTTAAACTAAATTATTTAATATAATTATTAAATAACTTTAATATCATTAATAATAATTAATTAATTAAATTTATCTTTAAATATTAAAAGTTATATTTTATAACTTAAAATATTTTTAAATACCTTATTATTATTTAAAATGATTTTTAATATAATAAAATTATTTTTAATTAATTTATTTAATTCATTTAGTAAATAACTTAATTATCATTAATATTAATTATTAATAAAATTTATCACAAAATATTAAAAGTCATTAAAAATAACTTAAAATATTTTCTTATATCATAATATAATTTTAAATGATTTTTCAAGTATTAAAATCATTTTTAACTAATATATTTAATAATATAATTAAATAAATTAAATACCTTTAATATTCTAAAAATATTAAATATTTATGAAATATATTTAAAATAATTAAAAACTAATTTTTGGAATTTAAAATAATTTTTAATAATTTATTTTGTTTTTTTAATAATTAAAAAATGATTTTTTATAATTATTTATTAATTTCTGAAAAATAAAATACTATTTGTCGCTAAAGAATGCCTATAGCGACAGAAGTGTCGCTATAGGTGTTCTTCGTGTTCTTGGCCAAACCCAGAAAATGCATGGCAGTGAACGGATGGGCAGGTTTGACCAGCAATTAATCTTTACACAAAGTGTTTCTAGACATGTTGTTGATTAGATCATGTAGTATTCGTACAAGATTACACGATACAGCAACAAGAATGATCATAACTTGCATATCAAACGAAATCTGATCCTTCAAAGAAGCTGTCAGAGCTGTTCTTCATTTCTGGGTTGCCCAGAAATGAAGAACAGTACGACTGGCCTACTTTGGGCTTCCACAACTTGTGATCTAGGTTATGTTTTAGTGATTTAAGAGGTCCAGGTTGTATAACACATGTAGTACTACAGATCTAACACCAAACATTATCATAATCATCAACAGATCAAGCATAACAAAGCCGGTCAAACCATGTCAGACGACATGGTCAAGTGTTTTATGGGTTACCCAGAAAACAACTTCCATGTTCGTCTGTCCTAGTTTGACCATCCGCTGTAATCATCCAGTTTTGTATTTAGGAGATTTTAAGGCATAAACATATAGTGTAAACTACATACTACAACTTAGATAACAAAACAACAACAAAACTCCAATACACTGACAGATCAAGACGGTTAAAAATGTTGTCAGGCCGGTTCTGGGTTACCCAGAAACACCCGGTCAAGGTCGGTCAACGCATTTTGACCTTAAATATCTTGCAATATACGATCGATACGACCCTGATTCAAGTTCTAGATCCTAGACCACATAACATACTACAAGTATAAACCTTCAAAACACAAAAATCATAAACAGGCTGAGATTTACAGCCTCTGACATTTGATGTCAGACCACAAAATAAATTTTTTTCAGATTTTGAAAAATGCTAAATCCGAGCCTCTAGATGTTATGGATCTAACATCTAGCAACCCAGATCACCAATAGACACTACTAACAACATATTCTAACACTCAAACACAACATCTAACAACAGAAAATTGGACAGATTTTTGAGTAGGGTTTATACCTTTACTTTGATCAATTTTGATTTAAGGCTACTAAATTGTTTTTGATATTAGTGAGGCTCTGTTCTTGCCTGATCTTAGGAGAGAATTTCGTAGGTTTGGGGATTGGGAGAAAAGGTTTGAGTGTTGGACAAAAATAAGTGAACAAATGACACTTTCTCTCTCTCCAAATCTATTTATAATACTTGTGTGCATTGTATATGGCTGATTGCTGGCTGAGTTGCTGCCATTTTAAGTCACAATTGTCAACATAGTTGGTCACCAACTCCAACAACTCTAACACTTGTCAAAATCCAATAATTCAAGAGGGGTAAAATGGTCTTTTCGCTTGGAAATGTAAGGGCATACTTGTCATCCTTGTAAACCCTTAGGGTTTGACCCTTAGGGTTTAACCCTAAGTTTAGCACAAACCAAATGTAGGATTTAGCAATTAGGGTTTGCACAAAAAATAAAATTAAATAAAAAATAAATAACTTTTAGTTTCTAAAATTTTAAAATTTGGGTTTTCTAATTATGATTAATTTTTTAATTACTTTATATAGGAACATTAGGGTTTAAATCACTAATTATAATTAACATTGCTAAAATATCAATTAGGGTTTATGATTTTGATAATTAGGGTTACCGATTTATAATTAAGTTTTCTAATTATCAAATTAGGGTTTAAAAATTTAGGGTTTCCAAAATTAACAATTGTAATTATAATATTTGTTAATTAATCGCATTAACACAATTACAACCACTCTCGAACTCTAATTTAAATTTCAAATTAGGGTTTTGTTTAAAATATCTTAGGGTTTTCTAAAAATTAATTAAGGTTTCTAGATTATAATTAGGGCTTACCTAATTAATCCACAACATAAATTATATAACAAAGTTATATAACAATCTTGTACTCTAAATTGAATCTCAAATTAGGGTTTAACATAAATTAGGGTTTTCTAAAAATTAATTAAGGTTTCTAGATTATAATTAGGGTTTACCTAATTAATCCACAACATAAATTATATAACAAAGTTATATAACAATCTTGTACTCTAAATTGGATCTCAAATTAGGGTTTAACATTATTACTAAGGTTTGGTCATAATACACCGTAATTGACCAACCATTATCAATACAGACATACAGTACATATTCATAGCACTGAAAAATCAAAATATAATTAATATTATATTATTATTCTCATACCTTGATAAAAATCCAAAATTAGGATTTGGATTCCATATCTGATTTATTATTCCTATATTTAACCTTAATGATTAAGGTAAAATAATTAACTTAATAATCTGTACTAAAATTCATATAATAAAATAATTATTATAATTATTCTAAAAATCACTCCATATATTATTTAAATAATATATGAATATTTTGTCATGAAAAATAATTAATAAAAACATTTTCACTATAAAATTAATTATTATAAAAATATACTTTTTAATAATAAATTATTCTAAAATAAATTTATTTGTAAATAATCATGTAATAAATATATTTTTATTTACCGCATAAATACATATACACATTATCTTGTACAAATCCTCATCCTTAAAATATAAAAAAAAAATTTATACGCAAAATTAATCATTTATTTATATAAAAAATATTGGGTTGTTACAGGTTGAGGGCAGTTAACCCATGATGGGTAACTGACCACAACGTGCCTGTTTATTTAATACGACGTCTTCTTTTCTCTTATTATTTTACTAATTCTAGAGAATACTCATAGAGAGTTTGTCAGAGATAATTAAAGTATTGAGAAGGAAATTAAGAGTGGGTGCTTGAAGAAACATATGAGTTTTCTATTATACACTTTATACTCTGGGTAAATTCTTCAAACCAAATTCTATTTTACGTTGTTCGAATTTTATGAAAATGGCTTTCATTCATCCTGTAAAGTCTCTTTAATGGGGAAATTGTGTTATTATATGGATATATGTAATAATACGAGTAACATAACATGTTATATATATATATATATATATATATATATATATATATATATATATATATATATATATATATATATATATTGCATGATTCCATATCATAACTTTCATAATACGATGACTTGTTATTTTAAAATTTATAGAGTTTGGGTTTTGACCTTATGGCCTTTGTACGTAATTTTAGTGTGTCAAACATAAAAGTTTTTGTAAAATTTATACTTGTATATTATTATGCATGTTATTACGAAGAGACCAAACCTTAAACGAACCGATTCGGTGTTATAACGAATCCGTGGTATTAATTTTTATGATTTATGTTCAAAACCTTCAAGAACATCAAGAACAGTGGAAGTTGCATACTTTAATTCTGTAATTAAGTGTTTAAATTGGTTAAAGTCATTATATAAATGTTGGGTATTGATTATGTGTGAATTATATCATGTGGGTATGTCTAAATTCGAGTAGAAATTAAGAAATTGGTAGAAATTGACATGTTCTGGGATTTTTCGCGAACTGCCATTTCTGTGTCTGATACGCCGCGCCGCAGCGCCGGCTGTCTGCCTTTTTCTCACACCGCAGCGCCAGGTCTCAAGCCGCAGCGCCACGGCGCCGCAGCGCGAAGCCTTAGTACAAAAATGGCGCTGCAGCGCCACTCTCCAGAAAGTTTAGAAACGAAAATTTTAAAGTGTTTAAGTCCATGAATGTGATGTTAACTTAATGTAATGAGCATAAAATTATGTTATAAGTATAATGAGATGTTAAAACAGATACTTAACATGTAAATAACATAATTACATGTGGATTGAATTATTGATTATATAATTAGCTTGTTAATTGTGAGGTGTAAATTAGGTGACAATGAATGTGATAAATTAACTAAGTATAGCCATGAATTCGAGTTAGACAAAAGAATAAACTAATGATGTTTAGTACGTTGTAATTGACTGGTATTGTGAACGTAATTGATATGTAGGATTTATATCAAAGAACGAGTTTAGTTAAAGTGTAATCTATGCACGAGGTAAGTATTCTAACCCTACTTGTTATCATTATTCAAGTTTGTAAATTTCTTCGAGCAATTCTTGTCATTATTAAATCAAGGTTGATTTGTTATATTAAAGATTAACTATCTTTTGAAAGTATGAATCTGTTATACAATACTTGTTCTATTGTATATCTCTTGAGATTGTTATTCAATTTAAATACCATTTATTGTTAACCTTGTTAGACTAACAAACCCTTATTGATTCGACTAGTCCATAGTCGATGAACTTTCTAAATTCCCGAACCCTTATTGATTTATCCAAACCAAACTTCCTTTGGTGCGGACTCTAATGTCAAACTAAGATGAACAACCCTGTATAGGGGATTACTTATACGTTAGCGTTAAGATATTGTGCACAGTATGGTACTAAGGGCTGATCCCCCTAAGTACGAGAAAAAGAGTCCATAGTTTTATTACTGTTAAAGGTTTCAAGTATAACCCTTGATAACTTAGGACTAGTTCAAGGTCTTATGACCCTTAGAATTTTGTTGATTCTTGGCAATCATTTTTGGTGCAAAAGTTGAACTTTATTCCAGAAGTCCTTGATTCACTCGCACGCTATTATATTGTTATTTCATTGTTATACTTGTGGGCAATCGTGCTCACTCTTGCATAATAATAACATTGCAGTTAAGAACGAAAGAACCGATGAACATTCTTCTAGCAAAGGCAAGGGCAAAGCTATTAAGTGATGAAGACGTGTTATTAAATTTTAAGAATGTCATTGTTAAGACTCGATGTTGTTTAAGACTTATTATTTGTTTATATTTCCACACAGATATTTAAGGTTAGTATGACCTGGGATTGTATTTATTATTTCAGATATTGTAACCCCTATAAGGGGAGGAATTATTTCTATATATTGCATGGTTTGCATTTATTATGGGTAGATAGATATATGATTTTGATTAGTGAACACCAAATCATGTGGAAATTGAAGTACCAGATTTGGGGGTGTCACAAGTTGGTATCAGAGCTGTAGGTTATAAACCTTAGGTAGGGGTACCTTAGGCTATAACCTTAGAGAAGAAAAGGTGAAGATAGTGAATGAATAAGCTCAGATAGAGTTTGAACAATAAGAAGTAATTTAAGAAATTTTATAGAAGAGATTAAAACTTGCGTGACAGGATTCAAAGAAGAATCTCGCAAAGTTATAAGGAATATGAATGTGGAGTTACCCAACTCCAATAGTAAGGATGTAAGGTGATAATAAATAGACAATTTCTATAAGAAGAGTGATAAAGAAGTAAAGAATAGAGAGTTATATTTAAGTATGGTACAATTGTACTCTTTAGTAGTTGATGTATGGTATCTGGGCTAAACGATTCCATCATAGAGCGGAGGTATATACGAACTAGAAACTCGGAACCTAGTTTGTTGGTTGTTTATGGGAAACTACTACTGAAACTGTTAAAGACTCGATGTGTACCAAGTGTAGAGAATGGATGTGTATGATGAAAGTGTAGAACTCGAATGAAATGTTGAGCGATGTAAATGAAGTTAGAATTCTTAAAGGAAGAATTGTTATATAAACAAGAAGATTCAAAGAAGAATCTTGAAGAGATATAAAGATAAGAAATGGGAGTTTCTTAACTCCAATAGCCAAGATAACGAATGATGTTGTAAATGATGAAAAAGGATCGATCACGAGTTAAAAATTTTTTTTAAGGGAGATGATTATAGAATAAGATCACGACGTGATCTGTTTAAGTTATGAAAAGAAAGATGGTCTGAAATGTTTGAATGATTATAGCTTGGTGCTATGAAAATTATGTACTATGATACAGTACAAGATAACTCACGAGGAGTTATAGATAATGTGATATGAGGAATTCGTATTGAGCAAGTTAAGGGTAAGTTGTTAAGAGTAAGATAGAGTTAGGTGGGATTTTAACTTAGGACTCATGTGATGGCTGAGTTGTACAAACTTTTGTATGGGCGAGGGTTTTGTGCTTGCACTCAATTTATTACATTGATAATCATTGGAATTTGGTGTGGCGCTATCAATGTATATGTGGTGAAAAGGTGATTCTTTTCTCATGTGTATGTTTGATAGTTAGAAACTATTAAGATTAGTCAGATATTATTAGGATTAGGTGCGGTTCTTAAAACTAATGCATATGGTAAGTTTGTGACTCATAATAATATGGTATGTTTTGAACCCCTCGGCGAATGGACGCCTATGGTCTGACTAGGATAAGTTCTTAAACTCATATTATTGTGGTAAGTTCCTGAACTTCCAATGTGCAGTAAGTTGATGAACTATTTTGGGTAGAAAACGGTCATAGTATAGAGAGCATTGATGAAGTTGTAGATTGATAGAATGGTTAAGTAATGAAGTAATGAAGTAAAGATTGAAGTTGATGGATACCTGGATATTCTAAATCTACTAGCTATGCTAGACTTTCTAAATTTATTGACTTCGTGTTGTTGTTTACACTTCTATTTTCTTGAAAAATATTGGATCAAATGATGGAACCAATGAGTTTTAACAACAATACTGTTATTTGTATGTCTATGCTAATTGTTTCGGCTAGACAAAAATGATTTGCAATATATCAAAATGTATTTTATATATCATTAATGCATCATGTAACCTGGTGCAAAGATGATAAAAACGATGGAGTCATCAATGCAGTATTACTTAGTGTTGGATGTGATCTAAGGATCGTCAACCCACTATGGTATGATGTAGTATGATAAAATCACCAAATGACGAAATCCTCAACAGACTGTAAATACAGTGCGGTATCATGACGTCATAAAAAGATTTTTGAGATTTCTTTAAGATATGAGAATACATATGCATGTATGAATATGTATATTTCGATTGATGTCCGAATGGTTGCTATTTGATTCAGCTAGACAAATATTGAAAGATGTTCATGAAATTCAAACGTTCATTGAAAAGTTATGCCAAACCAAATTATTTTGGTGCAGATTCAGATGTTAAAAAGCTGAGTTGAACAACCCTGTAAGGGGACATAATTTCGGGGACAATGGTTCCGAGCATAACGCATATAGTCGTTACAAAACACTACGTTGCGGCCCAACGTAGTAGTACAATAGGCTGGCCACCTAGTGTACGTGAGGAGAGTGTTTTCAGTCTTTGTGATTGATAAACACTCTGGTTTGTAGTGTGAAGGATTGAGTTGAAGCACTAGTAAACCGAGAATAGAGTTCACGGTCTTGTGACCCCTCAGCATGATTTGAGATCTTTTAAATTCCTTAGTTATTCATACTTCTTCACAATTATTGAGCAATTGTGGAAGATTCTTGCTATTCTAAAAGGCGAATGTGGTAAGGAAAGTATTCCTTAGAAAGAAGTAAGTCGTAGAATGCGACACTGAATAATGAGTATGTTGAATAAGTTAAAAAAAAAGATTTTGAAGTGAGAAGGTTATGAGTTATCAAAGAATAATGTGAAACTTTTAATAGAAAAGTTTAATAATTGTAGAAAGATCTTTGTGGAAAGAAAATGGTTACAGAAACCAATGAATGAATGAAGTAGTGACGTAAAATCTACTTTGATAGATTGAATGAATAAATATTAATGGATATAATTTCGAGGACGAAATTCTTAGAAGAAAGGGTGAATGTAATATCCCGAGTGTTTATGATAGCGATCCTTAGAAAATGAATGGGTTAAAAGATATATAATACTCACAATATAATTGAGTTTAGTGAAACTTATGAAATGAAACCTAGAATTTGTTAAAGTAAGGAATGTAGTATGAAATATAAAATCTATATTTAGATAATATGATGAAAGATTTCTCTAAGTTATGTGTTTAAATTGTGTTTTCGATTCTGGGGAAAGAATCTTTGTAAGGGGGGAGAATGTAACGGGACGAATTGTTTGAGTTGTGAATTTGAGGACAAAATTCTTTTAAGAGGGAAAAGATGTGACAACCGAGATTTTGTAATTAATTTTAATATTTATTGGATTGAATAAATATTTTTCGAGGGATTAATTATTAGATTAAATAATTATTTGATGAAATTATGGTAGATTAATATAATTACATGTGTTGTATTTATTAAATTGATGTGGAGAATTTTATTATTCAATATATGCAATTATGTGAGCTTATTGAATTAAATGAAATATTTAATTAAGCATGATGATATTTAATTAATGTAATAATTAATTAGAGATTTAATAATTTAATATAATTAATTAATGAGAAAAAAAAATTAATTATATGATTATATGAAATTATGGAAAATTATTATATGTTATTTAGTTAAATTAAATAAGATAATTGAATTATTCTGTAAGGGTGTGACATGATTTAAACTATATGATAAAAGAGTTATTAAATTAAATGAGAATAAGCCTTTTAAGGCTAGTCAAACATGACACTAGTAGAGGTTGAGGGCAGTTAACCCATGATGGGTAACTGACCACAACGCGCCAGTTTATTTAATACGACGTCTTCTTTTCTCTTATTATTTTACTAAGTCTAGAGAATACTCGGAGAGAGTTTGTCAGAGATAATTAAAGTATTGAGAAGGAAATTAAGAGTGGGTGCTTGAAGAAACATCTAAGTTTTCTTTTATACACTTTATACTCTGGGTAAATTCTTCAAACCAAATTCTATTTTACGTTGTTCGAGTTTTATAAAAATGGCTTTCATTCATCCTGTAAAGTCTCTGTAATGGGAAAATTGTGTTATTATATGGATATATGTAATAATACGAGTAACATAACATGTTATATGTAACGACCCCAAAATATGTCCATTCCATCCAACCTATTCTGAGTCGCCAAATACATGGTACAGAAAACAACTACAACTTTATTACAACAATTGTCGTGCAAAAAATAACAACATATATGCTGTAAGTTTGGATACAAATATATACCAAATGTGACTCATGTCCCAACCGTGGACAACACCTCACAATGACACCTTATATAAAGGTATAGTCAAAAATTATTTTAGAAATTAGAATCTTTAGGAAGTGCTTAAGGAAACCTTCGTACATGGGAGGTCATGCTTATTGGTTATGATAGATATCATATGGCCACAGAATTATCTTTGGTTGACCCAATATACCCAAAAGAAAAACGAGAAGATTACTATCATATTCTTCCAAATGGTGAGTCTTCTCTTGACTTATCATTATCTCCACTGTCTCTAATTGAGAATTATACTTCAAACAAACAACAAGATTATACAGGTAGTGCTCGTAAATATACTCAGCAAGTGGATGAGCACAACCCTGTCTTATGATGATACGAGGTTGTATGTCATTGGACATCTTGTATGATAGTGGCAAAACACCCTTCCAACGTTGGGTTCGCCTCACCCTATTTGATTCACCAAATATAACTACTAAATGATGTATACAACACTTTTCTATACTGCTTAGGGAGAACCTCCACAGCTAGAGACCACCGTTCTATTTCCCCGTTACCCTCGCTCGACCCAGCTACACTTTTATTACCTGAAAAGGAATTGTGAAGCAAAAGGGTGAGCACAACTAGCTCAGTAAAGCATATCATGACTAAAGATAAATAAATTATCAATAGCCTTCAACAGTAATAAATCAGAGATTTAGAACATATGGTAGATGATAAAACTTTTCAACCATAGGTGCAGCGGAATGAGCAATCCATTAGAAGAGTTAAATAGACCATAAAATCTATTATCTTCTCCATGTTAAAAGTCCACCAACAATATTTTATCCCTGTAACATCAATCAACAATTCCTATCCACAATCACGTGTGTAACTCATAATCGCAATTGTAGTTCTAAATTCTTTTTCTCATCCAGGACAAAGATAATTTTCATCACCTGAAACATCAAAGATCATGGTTATACCAAATCACAGTTTCTGTTCATAATTATGCTAATAAATCCATCTTCGCACTACGGCCAAAGATATTCATCAACAAACTATCTTTGCACTACGGGCCAAAGATATTCAACAACAGTTTATCTTCGTACTACAAGCCAAAGATATTCATCAATAATTCATCTTTGCACTACAGGCCAAAGATACTCATCAACAGTTCATCTTTGGACTACAGGCCAAAGATATTCTTCAACAGTTCATATTTGCACTATAGGCCAAATATATTCATCAATAATTCATTTTTGCACTACAGGCCAAAGATATTCATCAATAGTTCATCTTTGCACTACAAGCCAAAGATATTCATCAATAATTCATCTTTACACTACAGGCCAAAGATATTCTTCAACAGTTCATATTTACACTATAGGCCAAATATATTAATATCTCAAAGAAATATATAATCATTTCAGAATTATATAAACAATAATTATAACCATGTTGATCAATTCACCTTTACACTTAAGCTAAAGATATTCAGTTATAAATTCAATGGTCATGATCATACCAGTCAAAAGTTTAACTTTGCACTACTGGCCAAAGAGAACCCATAGTCATGATCATACAAATAATCTACCGATCTTTACACTCAAGTGAAAGAGAATTTTAACATCAGGGTTATAAAAATGTTATATATGATAATAAAAATAATATGATCAAAATATAGATTTAATCTTAAGAGTAATATTCATAAATCAACTATAATTTGGTCAGAAAAAGAAACCAATTTTGTCGTGAATAGTAACTCGTGAATAGTAACTCATTAATAGTAAACTCGACCCAAAAAGGTAGAAAATTCACAATAAAATACATACCAATATTTCGGTATAATAATATTGAAAGAATAATATTTCTTAAGCTTACAAAATAATGCATTTAATCATCCTAAAATGCCAAACTCATAAGATTTCATTACCAATAACCAAAACCCTCATCAAAAATCTGCATATACCTCATATAGGATTCTCAAGCCATAAAATCCTATTTTCCAATTTTCTTACTTCACATAACATATTTAATTCATTTACTCATAACTAGTCCATTTTCATGAAAAATACCAAATCAGTTCCAAAAATATTTATTTTCTGGGATTTATCAGGATATAGTCCCATATTGAACATATAATTTTTTCAGAATTTTTAAAATTCATTTACTATTTTTCATATGGCCAAAACCACCGAATATTTAGACATTTATCATAAATTGTACCTTTATCCAAAAATTCCAAAATTCACAGAGTACACTGATATTATATAGATGTACTCCCAATAAAAATTTCATCAATTTTGGAGTTAACCACAAGGAGTTATAAGCGGTTACTTTTAAAATAGTCTTTTCCCGTAAAATTCTTAACTCTTAATATGTACATCCAAAAATCACCATTTTTAGACACAATCAATAAAACTCATCAAAATATCATTTCAAATTTTTCTATAATTTTCTGAAGGTCAGAAGAATTACGAACTGAAAAACATGATAACCCTTAAAATTTCTTACTATCCCTTACCTCAAAAGAGCAGCACTTCTGACTAGAATGCAAAGCCGAAGGAAACTTGCACTGAATAACAACTCTCAAAGTATCTAAATACTCACAAAATATGCTTCATAATATAGAGAGAGAAAGAGAGAAAGCTTATGTTTCTGGTGTGATTTTTAATTCTAACTTAGCCCTCTATTTATAGGAAAATATTAGCACGCCGAAGCAGACTTAACCTGCAACCTGATGGCTTTACCTGCTACTATTCCCACCCACCATATTTGAATAAAAATCTCAGCACATTTCTTCATCAACCAAGAGTGGGGCCCACTAATTCTAAAATTTTCCGCCAAAATGAAAAATTCTTCAACTTCTACAATTTCTGAACCAGTCATCTCGTAAAATTCATAATAAATCATACATTCATTTTTAACGGTTCAAAATTTGTGGATATATACTCAACTTATATATGAATAACATATCCAAAAATTACCACGATTCAACGGTCGGATTAAAAATTATAACCCCCGCAAAATATCTCAAAAATCCTAATTTGATTTTCAATAGCTCCGTTCCGACAAAAATACAGATAAAACACCTCAACATTAACTCCTTCATTTTTAACCACAAAAATATATCCCTCATTTATATCCACATAAAATAAATAGTTCCTTATCATATGAATTAATAATTAATTATTCACAAATAATATTACAGAATCACATTTATGACAACCAGGCCGTTCTTAGGAAAGAGGGGGCTTTTCGATAAGGATTTTTCCTTACTAGCGCGCAATTTGGTGACCAAACCTCTCCTTAGACAGAACTTTCTAGACATTGCCAATAATGTTATCTAATAATATTATTCAAATAATATGAATTATTGATCTGATAATGGGAAATACTGTGCAGTAACAATTATTGAAACAACAATAATATAAAATATCAACGCAGTAATTATTGATTCAATAAAATAAAATATTGAACAATAATTACTGTAATAATTATTGAGTAGTGCCTTCTCACGTAAGAATCAATAATTGAAAAAAATATTGTGCAATATCGTGTGCTACTGTGCAACTACGCGTATTACTGTATTTTAACCACCGAGTATTCCAACAGTGTTAACGGTAACAACTACGCCGTTATTTATAAAAACTCAAATTTTGTCGTTATCTTCATCTGACAGTTATCCGTTATGGGACCGACAAATAGCTGCGCCGTCGTACGAATATTCCCCGACAGAAAGAATATTCCACGATCAAACGAATATTCCCCGACAAAAATAAGTATTTTATAGCCACTTTTTTATTTTGAAAAAATTTCATATAAAACCCTTAACTTTTCTTTTTATCAATTTAACCATTTACTGAATCGTAATTATAAGAAAAATTGAATACTTTTATTTCATAAAATTCGGGGTCTTACATTATATATATATATATATATATATATATATATATATATATATATATATATATATATGCTTGATTCCATATCATAACTTTCATAATACGATGACTTGTTATTTCAAAATTTACAAAGTTTGAGTTTTGGCCTTATGGCCCTTATACGTAATTTTAGTGTGTCAAACATAAATGTTTTTGTAAAATTTTTACTTGTATATTATTATGCATGTTATTACGAAGAGACTAAACCTTAAACGAACGAATTCGGTGTTATAACGAATCCGTGGTATTAATTTTTATGATTTATGTTCAAAACCTTCAAGAACATAGAGAACAGTGGAAGTTGCATGCTTTAATTTTGTAATTAAGTGTTTAAATTGGTTAAAGTTATTATATAAATGTTGGGTATTGATTATGTGTGAATTATATCATGTGGGTATGTCTAAATTCGAGTAGAAATTAAGAAATTGGTAGAAATTGGCATGTTATGCGATTTTTCGCAAACTGCCATTTCTCTGTCTGGTACGCTGCGCCGGCTGCCTGCCTTTTTCCTGCGCCGCATCGCCACAGCACAGCAGTGCCAGGTCTCAAGCCGCAGCGCCATGGCGCCGCAGCGCGAAGCCTTAGTACAAAAGTGGCGCCGCAGCGCCACTCTCAAGAAAGTTCAGAAATGAAAATTTAAAAGTGTTTAAGTCCATGAATGTGATGTTAACTTAATGTAATGAACATAAAATTATGTTATAAGTATAATGAGATGTTAAAATAGATACTTAACATGTAAATAACATAATTACATGTTGATTGAATTATTGATTACATAATTAGCTTGTTAATTGTGAGGTGTAAATTAGGTGACAATGAATATGATAAATTAACTAAGTATAGTCATGAATTCGAGTTAGACAAAAGAATAAACTTATGATGTTTAGTACGTTGTAATTGACTGGTATTGTGAACGTAATTGATATATAGAATTTAAATCAAAGAACGAGTTTAGTTAAAGTGTAATCTACGCACAAGGCAAGTATCATAACCCTACTTGTTATCATTATTCAAGTTTGTAAATTACTTCAAGCAATTCTTGTCATTATTAAATCAAGGTTGATTTGTTATATTAAGGATTAACTATCTTTTCAAAGTACGAATCTGTTATACAATACTTGTTCTATTGTATATCTCTTGAGATTGTTATTCAATTTAAATACCATTTATTGTGAACCTTGTTAGACTAACGAAGCCTTATTGATTCGACTAGTCCATAGTTGATGAACGTTCTAAATTCTCGAACCCTTATTGATTTATCCAAACCAAACTTCCTTTGGTACGGACTCTAATGTCAAACTAAGATGAACAACCCTGTATAGGGGATTACTTATACGTTAGCGTTAAGATATTGTGCACAGTATGGTACTAAGGGCTGATCCCCCTAAGTACGAGAAGAAGAGTCCATAGTTTTATTACTGTTAAAGGTTTCAAGTATAACCCTTGATAACTTAGGACATAGTCCAAGGTCTTATGACCCTCAGAATTTTGTTGATTCTTGGTAATCATTTTTGGTGCAAAGTTGAGCTTTATTCCAGAAGTCCTTGATTCACTCACATGTTATTATATTGTTATTTCATTGTTATACTTGTGGGCAATCGTGCTCACTCTTGCGTAATAATAACATTACAGTTAAGAATGAAAGAACCGACGAGCCTTCTTTCAGCAAAGGTAATGGCAAAGCTATTAAGTGATGAAGACGTGTTATTAAATTTTAAGAATGTCATTGTTAAGACTCGATGTTGTTTAAGACTTATTATTTGTTTATGTTTCCGCACAGATATTTAAGGTTAGTATGACCTGGGATTGTGGCTAGCTTATATTTTTCCTACGAGTCTTATTTTTTCCTAAGGCTAGATAATATAGAAAATACAGAGAAGGTTTAAGAGAAGAAGATAAACACAGAGGAGATTGAGAGTGAGAGCTTGAGAGAATTTCTGTGATTATCAAGTGGAAGAGGAGGGTTTGCTAATTATTTTACTAATCAAGGTATAAACTATCCCTATTCTAACTTTTAGTCTCGGTATATATATATATATATATATATATATATATATATATATATATATATATATATCTATGTGATTGGAAATCACGTGAATTGTGGTATATATATATGTTCATATAGTTTTGCAAAATTTGTTAATCATTATATATGGTTGATGCTTGTTTGTTAAATACATGAAATTTGGGTTTGTAGGGATAAAAATATATCACAGTGTTTATGTTCATATAATATGGTTTAGAAAGTACAAAATTTAATGCATAATATGTGTTATAATCTGTTATTTGATATTAGAATATGTTTGTATGTTAAGAAACGAAAGCGACGTAATTGAAATCGTGTCAATTAATTGAGAAACGAATTCGTGATGATCGAATTCGCTAAAGGTGTCAAAAATTGAGTTTTTGTATGAAAACATGAAATTTAAAGAATTAAATTAGTTTAATTTGATGTTTAATTGTTCTAAGTCGATGAATATGTGAGGACACATGTTTGTGTTAGTTTTATATCAATTGGATGTGCTAATTTCATTGTTTTGATGGTGAAATTCGTGTTAGTTGGGCTAAAAACGGAACACTATTGCTGCGTTTCTGGTTCTGTCTGTGCACTAGCGCAGCTGCGTCGGTGCCAAGGCCAGAAACGGCGCAGCTGCGCTGGTGCGCTTGGGCCCTGAACTGTGACAGTGTAGTCTGCTTATTTGCAGGTCATGTGTAATGAACTTATGTTAGCTAAGCAAGCATGTTAATTATGTTAAGACATAATAGAAACTACAATAACAAATTGTAAGGTGTTGTATACAAAGTGTGAAACTAAAGGTGATGTTAATTGAGTTATATAATGAAACTAAAAGTGGTGTTTTCAAAGGTTAGCAATGAACAATTAAGTTATGTTAAATCGTAATGAGATTTCAGATTCGTTAAGTGTGTTAACCTATATGGTTAGGTGCTAGGTTAGGGTTATGACCTAAATAATGGTTTACCCATAAAGCTAATGTTCATACAACTAATTGTTATTGCGATTCCAATGATATGTGTAGGGTAATTGGAGAATATTTTACACTTGTGTAGCTTACATACAAGACAAGTTTCTAAACCTTATCTTTTACATTGAGCAAGTTTCTTATCATAAACCTTTATTGAGCAAACTTTCTAACTTCATTCTTTTATTGATGAATGCAAGTTCCTAAACTTTTATGCACGATTGTATAAGTTCTTGTAACCTAATTCATTACATCGAATAAGTTTCACATTCTCATTTCTTGTTATTATTATTCAAAACGTATATTGTTCTAATACATTGATTTAAAGAAGATTGTTCTAATTCTTTGAATATAGTACTTGGCATGTGTGTCATGTTATTCAATTATATATTGTTGATATTCTATCTTTGACTTTGATAGTCTTATTCAATTATGCATTCGTGTATTAAACCTTCAAGTAGGAAGCAAACCTTTATTGATGGAATTTGAATAGTGTTCTAAAATTCTAGAAACACTGATAAGCTAGTTCTAAACTAAACTTTCTTTAGTGCGAAAATTCTAAATTCAAACTGAGACGAACAACCCTAACATAGGGGATTTTGTACGTGTAACATTTAGATGTTTATGCACAATACATGGTATAAAGGGCTGATCCCCCTAAGTACGTTAATAAGAGTCTGTATAGTCTAAATGACTATTAAGGTTGAGCTAATAATACCTAAATACCGTGGACATAGTTCGTGGTCTTAAGACCCTCAGACAATTAAAGTTCGAACTTGTTTTCTAATTTTGATTCGTAGAACAATTTCATTGTTGTTTAGCATTCGTTGTTCACTCTCATGTTGTTATTATTACTATCTTCTATATCAGTGAGCATTTGTTTGCTCACTCTTGCAATTAACAATGCAGCTAAAGTTGAAAGAGGTGATGAGCCATCTACTAGCAAAGGAAAGGGCAAGATGTCCAAGTGATGAAGAATTATGTAGAATTTATTTAAATGCACGATGTTATAAGAATTGTTTTTTTTATGATGTATTCCGCAAACTAATGTAATAATTTAAGGTTAGATTACCTGGGATTGTTTATGAGATAATGTAACCCTTTAATGGGAAAGATTATTGTTTAAGTTATTTAATATTTTATCCTTTATTATAGGCAGATAGATGTAATTATTTTGATAATGAGCACCAAATTCGGTGGAAATGAAGTACCCGGATTTGGGGGTGTCACATTGGAAATGGAGGATTAATTGGAATTTATTGGAAGAACCTATATGGTTTACTATATGGAAGAGAATTGAGAAAATAAGGGTTACAAATTTCAAATCCTAGAATGGAATTATACTTGAAGGTATGTCAAGAATAAGGTATTATGTTACATTTAACTTTAAGTGAATTAATGAAAGAAATTATGAGAATGATTGAAATTTTTGAAAAGAAAGAAAGATATTATGAAATGATATATATGGAAAAGGTTTAAAACGGGAATACAATTTGAATAAAGTTTCAATCCAGCTTGCTGGATTAGTGACACTACAACAAAAAGGCTTATCAGCGACCGCCTATCTGCGACCGCATATGGTCGCAGATGAGTATTAGCGACCGAATACGGTCGCTGATATTAGTTGCAGGTAATCTGGTCGCTGGACGGACATCAGTGACTAATAATAGCGACCGACTTAGTAGCGACCGCAATTAGCGACCGCATCCGTCGCTAATCTTACTTATGCTGAGTCATTTGTGATGTGGCACACGGTCAGAGACCGGTAATAGTGACCTATGCGGTCGCTAAGTTCCAAGAAGGTAACGCGGTCGCTGTTACAATATTAGTGATTGCATGCGGTCGCTGATGTGTTCTTTTTAAAATATTTTTCCTGTTTTATTGATTTCCCAAAAATAACCTACTTTGTACCTGCTTTCTATCCCAACACACATCAGTATATATAAGCATCCATATTAACATCCATCCATGATAACTACTATATGATAAACATTCATCCATGATAACTACTATATGATAAACATCCATCCATATGATAAAATCGTAAACCAATACAACACAATACAATCGTAAACATCCATATAATAGAATCGTAAACCAATACAATTTCCAAAGAATGAATATAAAAGATTACAAGGCTTTAAATATCTAAAAAACCAATTTAAATCTTCATGGATCATCCAAATTAGGACCTTGTAATTAATAAAAGAATAAAACATGTTACATATATGTGTTGATACTTCTATGACTTAGGGAAAGCTAAACAATAGACAGTGTAATGAAACATATAAGTAAGACAGTGACAGTAACAATATCGATATATACCTCATCGTCATCCTGATGATGCTGCTGCTGCTGCCGCCACTGCATCCGCCAACTCATCAGGACTCAGAGACTACAGATACCCGCCCAGTATACGAAGAAGATCACGATCCTGACAGATCGCTCTCACACGGTCAACAGTATGAATGATCCCGACAGGTTTAAGTAAGAATGAGCACAAATTGCCCAGCAAGTATATATAGTAGTTTGGAAACATGCATCAGGAGTAAAAGTATTTGTATGAATATTTCTCAACAGTTGAAACAATTATCAAGAGATAAACAGGAATATCAAGGTAAGAGTTTTAGAATTCTCAATAGCATACTAAGGGGTGTTAGATAGCTTGAACATTATTTCATCAAAAACCATCATACGGTTTAACAATCAAATAAATTGTAAACAGTCTCTGCAAGTACTCCAGGTGATCAGCCTATCGTTCCCTACATTGTGCACAAGTATAAAATTTAACTGTATAAGCATAAATGGGACTATATGCCCGACATCTGGTGACCCGATTATTCGTGTTGTTCATCTTAGTATTCAAGCGAGACCGCACCAAAATAATTTGGATTGGTAAACATTAAATAGCTTCAAAGGATTTGAATTGTTCAAATGTTATATCACTTATCATCAATAAAATTCTAGCCGAAATAAAAAGCCAAAAAGCATACTTGGAAACAGTTTGTTAAAGAAATAGAACTTTAAAGTACAGCAGTTGTAATACTAATGGAGTAATCATTAATAACACTTGCAAGGAAATTGTCGTTATATAACTTTACGACAAAGGAACTTGTACGAAGAATAAATAGCACAAGTCCGATACTTAGTCTCACTGCAACAACAATGAGTAAAGATTGAGTAATTGCTCAATAGAAACTCAGGGTTAGGAAACTTGCCGGGTACGTCTTCTCCAATTTATCGCTATCTACTAGCCCTTCACGTAACCTATTCACATGTGTCACGTTAAGCAATTAGGTTCTCGAACACCACTTCGAAGTGTAATGGCTCCCTTTTATTTTAATAAGATGATTAAACTCGCACGTATTCAAATACAATTCAATTACATAACATGTTGCTTCGTATAGGCCACGTGGTTCAATAAAAGAATTGAGAAACATAAATTTCTGGCATTTTTTGGACCCAAATCTCCATAAAAAATTTGCATAAAACATGCTTAAGGGTCTTAAGTCGGAAAACCTTATTTTCCATATTTTTGACATCACATATTTAATTAAACTTATTTATCCATATAACATTATTTATATGAGAAAATACCAAATCAGTCTCAAAAATATTTCTTTTCTGGGATTCTGCAGAATATAGTCCCACATTGAACTTATATTTTTTTCGGAAATTTTAAAATCCATCTACTATTTTTAAATAGTACATAATAGTCAAATATTCTCAGATTATTCATAAATCGACATTAGCTCCAAAAATTCTGAAATTTTCAGGGCTAGCTCCTGTTATATACATGTACTTCCAGTAAACATTTCGTAATATTTGGACTTATACACGTAGAGTTATTCGGGTATCTTTTCAAATAGTTCCCTTAGCCGTAAAATCCATAACTCTCAAACCGTATGACCAAAAATTCTCAAATTTTTACAGGAACTTCACATCTTCTTATATTAGCACTCCAAATTTTTCTAGAATTTTTAAAGTATAAAAAGTGGACGAAAATGCCCCCGAGACAGACTGGTCCAAAATAATTCCAAGAAAACGGGACATAAAATTCCAACCAAACTATAGAACATCTGACCATGAAACTTGGACACAATATACTTCATATAGCATAGTATTTTACAAAATTATTGCCTACCATAATCGGGTCATAGAAACCATGATTCTAAGGCTCCGAAAAACTCGAAAAGTCACAAATTACTAGTTAAACCCAATTTGACAAAAATTTGTGATTTTGCTTCTAGCATGCAATTAAATTGTTCCTAATGTCCAGATCATCTATACTCATATAAATACATATGTTACAACAATTGAACTCACTAAATTTTCATGATATGATCAAATTAGCATCATTGAGTCATATTATCAAATATCATAATTCCTTGAATCTCTACGATATTAAGGCATGATTAAACCAGAACATTCATTCATACATCCACATAACATCAACTAACCGTTGCATAGCATCACAAAGTCCAAAAAAAATATTTGGAAAAAGTCACATAAGCATATTCTCTCATTTTCACTAAAGAACATGGAAAAGAGAGTTCATGGCTTACCTCTTTGATGAATTCTACTTGCTCGAACTCTTCCAATGATTCTCCTTACTTGATTAGTCTCTGAAAACTCCAGAATTTGTCACCCTCTCAGGCTCTTTCCTCTCTCACTCTCAACTTCACTCACGGTAGGATTTTCACAAAAAGGAAGAAGAGCTTGGATAGGTAGTATATATAAACATGATAACCATTGTTTTTTTCAGCCCTTCCATCTCCAACATCAATTATGTGTATTAAGTATATTGTATAAATTCAATTTAGTATGGGGCGGGGGTTAGAGAAAGGAAGAGTCTTGGATTTGTAAAGGGTTTGTAACTCCCTCACCCCTCATTACCTTATAATACTAATACTCCCTCTCTTGTCCCAATTTGGTTGATCCGTGGGCCCCACAGTTGCTTCACTCCCTTATTAAAATATTAATATAATCAATTTAATCATTTAATAAACTATTTTGACCATTTTTTCCTCCGTAGCCAAACGTTTCAATACTAATATCGATTCATACTAAATCGACGTTCCGGACGTCATGGGACTATCCGTTTCGTTAAATTAGCCTCCAAAATTTGTGGTTGACTTTTTACCCGAAAAAAGTCAACTAGTTGACTTTGACAAAAAAGTCAACCCCGACACATTTTGTGGTTACAGTCTATCTTGACTAATTTCGGCATTCTGGAGTCAAATACGCAGTCCACGTCTCAAAATTCCGCTCCGAAATCCATCTCATGTTTTAATCCCCTCCCACGTAATTAATCAATTTATTTACATAACTAACTCAAATAATTAAATTAATCTAAACCAACTTTTTACGCATACCTCATCACATAACTTAAAATTAAACATGTACGTATATCACATATACATCCAATAATAAAAATCACACAAGAGATTCACATAAATTCATTTATTGATAATTAGTAAATTATATAATAATCTCGGATATTACATTCACCCTCCCTTAAAAGGATTTCGTCCCCGGAATCATTACAAGTTAAACAAAAAGACTAGGGTAATTTTTCATCATTTTCTTCTCAAGTTCCCACGTAGCGTCTTCGGTATTGTAGTTCCTCCATATAACCTTAACAGAAGGTATTATCTTATTTCGTAACACTTGTTCTTTTCTATCAATTATCTGTACAGGAACCTCTTCATAGGTTAAGTCCTTCTTACACTGGATGGGTTCATACTCTATGACATGCTTGTAGTCTTGCTCATAGAGTTGTAGAACCGATACGTGGAACACATTATGTACATGCTCTAACTCCGGAGGTAAAACGATTTCATAAGCTACCTCACCGACTCGTCTTAACAGTTTAAAGGGACCTATGAATCTGGAACTAAGTTTTCCCTTCTTCCTAAATCTTATTTTCCATTTCCAAGGTGAAACCTTTAGAAACACATAAGTGCCGACATCGAAGTCTCGTTGATGTCGATGTTGATCAACATATTTCTTCTGTTGATCCTGAGCCGTCACTAATCTTGCACGTATCATTTTAATCACATCTGCAGTTTGCTGCACCAATTCTGGCCCTAGCAATTGACGTTCTCCTACTTCATCCCAGCACAATGGCGTTCTGCATTTCCTTCCATATAAAGCTTCATAAGGTGGCATACCGATGCTCGCGTGATAACTGTTATTGTATGCAAATTCCACCAACGGCAGGTGATCATCCTAGTTTCCTTTGAAGTCCATAACACATGCTCTCAACATGTCTTATAACGTCTAAATAGTTCTCTCGCTCTTCCCATCTGTTTAAGGATGATACGCGGTGCTTAACCTCAGTTGTGGTCCCATGCATTCTTGAAAACTTTTCCAAAAATTTGCTGTGAATCTCGAATCGTGATCTGACACAATTGATACTGGCACACAGTGCCTGGAAACGATCTCTTTGATGTAAAGCTTTGCCAGCTGATCTAAGTTATATCTGATCTTGATTGGCAAGAAATGCGTTGACTTGGTCAATCGATCAATGATCACCCATACTACATCATAACCCTTCTATGTAGTTGGAAGTCCTACCACGAAGTCCATCGTGATATGCTCCCAGTTCCATTCCAAAATTTCTAAGGGTTGAAGTAACTTGCTCGGTTTCTGATGTTCAGCCTTAACTCCTTGGCATGTTAAACACCTACTGACGTACCCCACAACTTCTCTCTTCATATTGGGCCACCAATGATGTTGGCAAAGGTCCTGGTACATCTTTGTGCTTCCCAGGTGGATTTAGTAACTTGAACTATGAGCTTCCTGTAAAATCTCTTCCTTTAATTCAGATACCCCTGCAACCCAAATTCTCTTCTCAAATCTTAATAGTCCATCACCACCCACACTGAATTTAAGCTCTTCCCCCTCGGAAATTCTTTTCCTCACCTTCTTACATTCTTCATTACTGCTTTGTGCTTCCTTGATTCTGTCCAATAGAGTAGGACGAACCTCCATTGCGAACAACTTCTCATTTGACTCCCTTGAGCTCTTTATCTCGAGTTCCAATCTAGCCATCTACTTAACTAACTCCTCTTGAGTTGTTAGCATTGGCAACTTACCACTGCTCTTTCTGCTTAGCGCATCTACTACCACGTTAGCTTTCCCCTGATGATATAGAATGTCGCAATCGTAATCCTTTATAAGTTTCAACCATCTTCTTTTTCTCATATTCAACTCCTTCTGCGTGAAGATTACTTCAGACTTTTATGGTCCATCTATATTTCACATCTTACACCATATAAATAGTGCCTCCAAATTTTAGGGCAAATACTACTGCTGCAAATTCCAGGTCATGGGTAGGGTATTCCTTTTCGTAATCCTTAAACTGAGGCGATGCGTACGCAATAACTTTACCGTGTTGCATAAGCACACAACCAAGTCCTTTATGTGACGCATCACTAAAATTCACGAAATCATCTGTATCGTCAGGTAAGGATAATATCGGTGCTTCACTCAGTCTTTTCTTGAGTTCCTTGAAACTTTCTTCACACTTCTCCGTCCAGACAAATTTTATCGACTTCTTTATTAGATTCGTCAAAGTTCTTGCTATTTTTGAAAAATCTTGGATAAACCATCTATAATAGCCTGCCAATCCTAAGAAACTTCTTACTTCAGTCGGTGTCTTCAGTTGTTCCCAATTCTGTACCACTTCCACCTTTGCCGGATCCACGGAGATTCTGTTCTTGTCGATCACGTGCCCTAGAAATTGAACTTTCTCCAACCAGAACTCGCACTACGAAAATTTTGCGTATAACTTATTCTTCCTCAACACCTCCAATACCATTCTTAAATGTTCAACATAATCTTTGTGAGTCTTGGAATAGATCAGGATATCATCTATAAACACAACTACAAATTTATCTAAGTATTGCTTGAACACCCCGTTCATTATGTCCATAAATGCTGACGGCGCGTTCGTTAACCCAAATGACATCACTAGGAACTCGTAGTGTCTGTAACGAGACTTAAATGTTGTCTTAGGTACATCTTCATTCCTCACCTTCAACTGGTGATATCTCGTCCTCAAGTTGATCTTGGAAACAAATTTCGCTCCTTTCAATTGATTGAATAAATCATCTCTCCTGGGTAACGGGTACTTGTTCTTGATCGTCACCTTGTTCAGCTCTCGATAGTCTATGCAAAGTCTCATCGGCCCATCCTTCTTTTTCATAAATAAAACTGGTGCTCCCCAAGGAGACACACTAGGTTATCCAATAATTCCTGTAACTGTACCATTAGCTCCTTCATCTCTGCTGGTGCCATTCTGTATGGGGCTTTCGAAATTGGGGTCATTCCCGATACTAAATCTATAACAAATTTGACCTCTCTATCCGGTGGAATACCTGACAATTCCTCTGGAAATTCGTTCACTACAGGTATCTGTCCCATCCCTATCCCTAGTTTCTGCGTATCAACGATATGGGCCAAATAACCTACACATCCCTTTCTTAGAAAATTCCTCACTTGCATCATCGTCAGACAACTCGAGTGTCTAGGCGACTTACTATCATAAAACACTACCTTAGACTGATTTAGAGTCTAAAGGTTTATACACTTCTTCTGGCAATCTATTATTTCCCTATGGTTAAATAACCAATCCATACCTAGAATTACACCAAATTCTCCTAGTTGAATTGGAATTAAATCCACAGGTAACTTATACCCCCTTATATCTACAGCACAATTCCTATGAATATGGCTAACGAGAATTATTTCCTTATTCGCAACTTCTATGTTCATCGGGTATTCTAATTCTTCCTGAGGTAAGTTTAATCGTTGGGAGAATTCATGTGATACAAAGGAACAAGTAGCACCCGGATCAAATAATATGTAAGCAGATATATCATTGATCGGAATGATACCTGAAACCACGTCCTTGGATGCGACCGCATCCTGAACTATCACGTTGAAAGTCCTTGCTGTTGGTCGATTCTAAGTTGGTGGTCCAATAATTATGAGATTTCCACCGCTTAGTCCCCTTCCTCCATTCCCTCCTGCTGAGTTCTTCTTTAGGCAATTCCTTTCCTGATGATCCAGTGCTCCACAGTTGAAGCATTCATTTCTCTTTGGTGCTGAGCAATTGGGAGAAATGTTCCCCTCTTGCCCGCAATTGAAACAAACATTCTTCCCTTTTAGATATGCACCTGAGTGATTCCTCCCAAACTCCTTGCATGTCTCAGTCCTCTTCTTTGCTTCCCCTAGTTTGCCCCCAAGGTTTACTGTAAGACTCCAACTTATTCATAAATAAAATTAAATTTCCTCTAATTATTATTTTGAATAATAAGGTCTTAATTTGATATAATGCTTTGGTTATGGGTGAAATGTGCAAATTTTACAAAATAAGCAAGTGGTTATAAAATATTCATTGTTGTCGGGAAATATTCGTTTGGTCGTGAAATATTCTCGCTATCGGGGAATATTCGTACGATGACGCGGCCATTTTGGGCCCCATAACAGAAAACAGTCGGATGAAGAAAACAACAAGTTTGAGTTTTTATAAATAATGGCGTAGTAGTTACCGTTAACACTGTTGGAATACCCGGTGGTTAAAATACGATAATGCGCGTAGGTGCACAGTAGCACACGGTATTGCATAGTATTGTTGAATTATTGATCCTTACGTAAGAAAGCACTACTCAATAATTATTACAGTAGTTACTGTTTAATATTTTATTTTATTGATTTAATAATTGCTACATTGATATTTTATATTATTGTTGTTTCAATAATTATCACCGCACAGTATCTCCATTATCAGATCAATAATTCATATTATTTGAATAATATTATTAGATAGCATTATTGACAATGTTTAAGAAAGTTTTGTCTAAGGAGATGTTTGGTCACCTAATTGCGCGCCAATAAGGAGAAATTCTTATCGGAAAGCCCCCTCTTTCCTGGGAACGACCTAGTTGTCATAATTGTGATTTTGTAATATTATTTGTGAATAATTAATTATTAATTTATATGATAAGAAAATATTTATTTTTATGTGGAATTAATGCTGAGGTATTTTATAAGTATTTTGTCAGAATGAAGGTATTAAAAATCGTCCGTATGTGGATTTCGGGTATTTTTTGTTTAGAATTTGGAAAACCTTTCTTCTACAAAGTTGTAGAGAATTAAATTTCCTATGAGATAGACATGAGATTCAAATTTTTCTGATAAAATGGATATTTATTATAAATTATTGAAGTTACTGATTATTTAAAATATTTTAAAAAAATTTAGAACGGGTGAGCCCCACTTTTGGTTGGTGAGAAATGTGCTGAAAATTTATTTTAAAAGTAGTGGACGTGAATAGTAGTAGGTAAAGCCATCAAGTAGCAGGTTAGTCTGCTTTGGCGTTCTAAGCATTTTCCTATAAATAGGGTGCTTAGTTAGAATTGAAAATCACACCAGAAACAAGTTTTATCTCTTTCCCTCTCTATATTATCGAGCGTATTTTTCTGAGTATTTAGATACTTTAAGAGTTTCTATTTAGTACAAGTTTCATTCAGCCTTATATCTGATATTTCAACTAGAAGTACTGTTCTTTTGAGGTAAGAGATGTTATTTTCTTCGTAAATGATATTATTTTCTTCAATATCATTATGCCGAAATATTAATATGAACTTTATTGTGGAATTTCTACCTTTTTGTGTCGGGATTACTATTCACGTATACGACACTATTCATAAATACGACACTATTCACAAAAAAATGAAATTTTCTTTTCTTTGTCCAAGTTATCTATTATGGTTACTATCTTTGATTGTATCCATGTTTTGATCTTCATTCTTGAATTTTGCTCCACAATTGATAATTATAAGGTATTTTTGAACTTGGATAAACAAAAGTACGAATCCCTAATCTTTGTTCTTTTGTCTCACTGGATTCGTGTTCTTTAAGATATTTTTCATCATCCTCAGTCCTAAATGATGATATTACTGAGTATCTTTTGCCTGTAGTGCAAAGATGAATGATTGACTGATGAATATCTTTGGCCCGTAGTATAAAGATGAACAGGTGTTGAGATGAACATGACCAACTGGTGATACAAATGAATATCTTTGGCCTGTAGTGCAAAGATGAATATTTGATTCAAGATGTATATTGATTGATGTTACACAGATAAAATATTGATGATGAACTTTTAAATCTTAGAAGATAGTAGAATTCATTCTCTACTGGACTCTTCTAATGGATTGATGTTTCCGCTGCAGTTGATGATATAAAACTTGTTGTCTATTACATTCTATCAGAATTTTTCCTGTTGAAGACTAATGATAATTTGTTGTATATTATCTTAGTCATAATATTCTTTACTGGGCTACTTGAGCTCACCCTTTTTCCATTTTGTTCCATTTTTCTTCTCAGGAGGTGAGAACATAGCAGGAACTAGCCGGGGTATGGAGTGATGGTTCAGGATTGTTGTTTTAGTAGTCCTCACTATTTTTGTAAAATAGTGTATCAATAATTGTAATGAGGACTCCTTTTCAGTTTGAATACTGTCTATTAGACAATATTTGTATTTAAACTCACGATGTATGTGTTGTCGTATTTTGCATGACAATTGTATTAATGAAGTTATATTTGTTTCTGTACCATGTATTTGACAACTCAGAATGGGTGATGTATACCTATTTTGGGGGCATCACAGTTGGTATCAGAGCTTAGGGATATGGTCTCTGGCAAAGATCGGAGAATAGAACTAGGAGGGAAGAGATGAGTAAATCCATCGCTAGTGTGTCCTACCTAAGCTTATTTGTTGGTCAGTCATAATATAGGGATATTATGTGATATGTTAATTTGTTTAATTAACCTTTGTTTTGTGGCAGTATTTAAGAATGGCAATTGAGAACGTTAACAATGGAGTAAATGAGACCGTGGAGACACCTTTAATCACCACCTAGGGGAACGTGTAACAGGAAGGAAATATTCCTCCTGTAAACAACACTACCGAACAAGTGATGAATGATGGAATGTTTAGAAGCTTTTTGCAGTTCATGTAAAATCAGACGAGGGAAACTCATGTACAAAATACGAGTGGAAATGATAGCAACATGCGGTTTGTCACAGCCAAGCAGTTCAACGAGTTGGGACCACCAGAATTTGTGGAAAAGTCGGATCCGATCAAGGCGGAAACGTGGGTTAAACAAATTACCAAGATATTTGATGTCTTGAGATGCACGGAGGAACAGAAGGTTCCATTCGCCACTTTTATGTTCCGTGGTGAGGCAGACTACTAGTGGGAGTCTGTGAAGCGTACCCAGCCAGCCGCACTCAACATGTCTTGGGAAACATTTCAGAAACTATTTAATGACAAGTACTTTCCTGAAAGTATTCATCATATGAAGGAGGTAGAGTTTATTAGACTGGAACAAAACAACATGACCGTGTCCCAGTACGAGGTGAAGTTTGCAGAGTTATCTTGGTTTGCACCTCATTTGGTAGAGAATGAGGAACGAATGACGCAGATGTTTCTGAGAGGTCTAAACCCTGAGATTCGGCAATATCTTATATCTCATAAATTTTCTGTATATTCAGATGTTGTAAACAAGGCTCAATTATTAGAGCGGGATAATGAGTATGTTCAACGAAGGGACCACAACCAGGGTCATACTGGTGGCAGCAGTCATCGAAACAATGAAAACCAACGAGGAGAAAAACATTTTGACAAAAGCGGTAACCACTCTGGTGGTAATCGTGGCCATTATGGTATAAGAAGAGAGTCGGGGGGAGATTTCAAAAAGAGAAGGCAAAACAATGATAACGTGAAGACGTCAGCACCAATATCAACTGTTTGTAGGGGAGGAGAACGAGCACCAGTCGTTTGTTATAAATGCAGGAAAGAAGGACACATCAACCCAAACTGCCCACAACAATCCAAGGTGTGTTATAACTGTGGAAAGGAAGGTCATATAGCTAGAGATTGTCTTGTAACGAAACCAAGTCCAGCGGGAATGGTGACTCCGAAGGTTGTTCCAGACAAGTCAAAGTCAGCGGTTCCTGAAATAGCGTTTGTCGTGACTGGCCAAAACACGAGGAACCCGAACGATGTGATCACGTGTAAGCTAATCATAAACTCTTGCGAAGTTTATACCTTATTAGATACCGGTTCTACCCATTCTTTTATCTCTCCTGCTTGTGCTCAACGTTTGAACTTAACTCCGGAGAAATTAGACTTTGACTTATCTGTTGAGACTCCGTTAGGAGAAACTTTAATTACATCTACTGTTTATAAATCTTGCTTAATCCAATTTGGTCCCATCACATTACCTGTCGATCTTATAACTTTAAAAATACTTACATTTGATGTGATTTTAGGGATTGATTGGTTAACTATTCATCATGCCAAAATTGATTATTTTCGTAAGGTTGTTAGTTTTCATATTCCAAACCAACCTGTTATACGAATTCAAGCTTCTAAACCACTAAAGTCAATCACTGTCATATCAAGCCATAAAGCTATTTGTTTATTGAAAAACGGATGTCAAGCTTTATTAGCCCATGTCACGGACTTGAATAAAAACGCGTCAGATTTGAATAATATTTCTATTATTAGTGAATTTCCTAACGTATTTCCTGAAGAACTTTCCTAACGTATTCTTTATTGACCTTGAACCTGGTACAAAACCCATTTCTAAAATCCCATATCGAATGGCTCCTACTGAACTTCGAGAATTAAAGGTCCAACTACAAGAGCTGTTAGACATCAGTTTCATTCGTCCTAGTACATCTCCTTGGGATGCTCCTGTTTTATTCGTAAAGAAGAAAGATGAGAGTATGCGATTTTATATTGACTATATGGAATTGAACCATGTCACCATCAAGAATAGGTATCCACTACCTCGCATTGATTACCTGTTCGACCAGTTGCAAGGAGCACAATTCTTTTCAAAGATCGATCTTTGTTCTGGATATCATCAGCTGAAGATTAAAACTGAGGATATTCCGAGGACTGCCTTTAGAACTCGGTACGGGCATTATGAGTTCTTAGTCATGTCTTTTGGATTGACTAATCCTCCTGCTGCTTTCATGGATATGATGAACCGTGTGTTCAATGAATATTTGGATCAGTTCGTTGTTGTCTTTATTGATGACATCCTCATTTATTCAAAAACCCGTGAAGATCATGAGCACCATTTGAAGCTAGTACTCCAAAGGCTTCGCAATAACAAGCTATATGCCAAGCTGAAGAAATGCGAGTTCTGGCTTGAGGAAGTAGCATTCCTTGGGCACATGGTGTCAAAACATGGAGTATCTGTTGACCCGGCAAAGATAGAAGCAATACAAAGTTGGGAGCAACCAAAGTCGGTGACTGAAGTACTTAGTTTTTTGGGCTTAGCTTGTTATTATCGGAGATTCGTGGAAGGATTTTTTAGAATCGCTACTCCGTTAACTCAGCTGACTAGGAAAGATACAAAATTCGATTGGAGTGAGGAATGTGAGAAGAGTTTCCAAGAGCTCAAGAGGAGACTCATTTTGGCACATGTTCTGACAATACCATCGGGTTCTGATGGATTTGTTATCTACAGCGATGCTTCAGGCAAAGGGTTAGGATGTGTTCTCATGCAACATGGGAAAGTCATAGCCTATGCCTCACGACAACTTAAAGAATATGAGAGGAATTATCCTACTCATTATCTAGAGTTGGCAACAGTTGTTTTCGTGTTGAAGATCTAGAGACACTACCTGTATGGGGAGAAAGTGGAGATTTATACGGATCATAAGAGCCTTAAATATTTCTTCACCTAAAAGGAACTCAACATGCGGCAACGACGTTGGCTTGAGCTATTGAAAGATTACGATCGTACCATCCAATACCATCCTGAAAAAGTGAACGTAGTAGCTGACGCATTGAGTAGAAGATCATATGCGGGTACGAGTGCGATATTGTCAATGTAAAGGCCCATTTTGTATGACTTGCAAAGGATGGAGATAGAGTTAAAGGCTCCAAGTACCCACGTGATGATATCAAACATATGAGTAGAACCGACTTTAATCGATAAAGTTAAAGCTGCTCAAGCTACGAACCTGGAGCTTGCGTATGAAGAAGAAAGTGCAAGAAGGTGTTATTCCAGAAACAAGAATCGATGAAGAAGGAATACTTCGAGTCAACTCCAAACTTTGTGTTCCTAACGATTCTGACTTGAAGCATAGAATCATGATGGAGGCACACAACACACCATTTGTAATCTATCCTGGGAGTACCAAAATGTATCATGATCTTCGACATACATTTTGGTGGAGCAATATGAAGAGAGAGATCGAGGAGTTTATCTCGAGGTGTTTAACTTGTCAACGTGTAAAGGTGGAGCATCAAGTGCCAAAGGGTCCATTGTAACCACTTGAGATTCTGAAATGGATGTGGGAACACATTACTATGGATTTCATTATAGGTCTTCCCAAGGTTTCTCAAGGCATAGATGCGATTTGGGTTATTGTTGATAGATTAACCAAGTTTGCTCATTTCTTACCAATACATGAGACTTATTCCCTTGAACGCCTTGCTCGTATATACGTGAATGAGATTGTGAGATTGCATGGCATGCCAGTATCCATAGTTTCGAATCGTGAACCAAGATTCACTTCACAATTTTGGGTTAGCTTGCAGAAATCTATGGGCACGGATTTACGATTCAGTTCAATATACCATCCTCAAACGGATGGGCAATCAGAAAGGACTATTCAAACTCTTGAAGATCTATTAAGACTCTATGTCCTAGATTTCAAAGGGAGTTGGGATAAGTAACTACCACTGGTGGAATTCTCCTACAACAACAGTTATCAAGCAAGTATAGGCATGACTCCATTCGAGGCGTTGTATGGAAGAAAATATCGTTCTCCAGTATGATGGGATGAGGTAGGTGAAGTAATGTTGTTGGGACCAAAATTGGTACGCATGACTACGAAAAAGATCCAAACGATTCGACAACGTATACAAATGGCACAGGATGGACAAAAGAGTTATGCGGATCTTCATCGAAAGGACGTGGAATTTAATATTGGGGATCATGTATTGTTACATATTGCTCCATCGAAAGGAGTAACAAGATTCGGGAAGAGAGGAAAGCTCAATCCAAGATTTTTTTGTCCATTTGAGATTCTTTACCGAATAGGAAATGTGGCCTATAGACTCACATTACCTCCAAGCATGTCTTGTGTTCATAATATTTTTCACATATCTATGCTTCGTAAATATGTGAAAGACCCGAACCACATAATTGAGTTAGAACCAGACGAGATAGCCGAAGATTTAACGTACGAGGAGGTACCTGTTAAGATCTTGGATAGGAAAGAGTATGTCCTACGCACCAAGGTTATACCACGGGTTAAGGTTTTGTGGAGGAACCATGCTATTGAAGAAATGACATGGGAGTTGGAATCAGAAATGAAAGCAAGGTATCCGCACCTTTTCGAAACACCAGGTACGTACGTCAATTTTGATGACAAAATTTCATAAGGAGAGGAGGTTGTTAGACCCCAACTTATTCATAAATAAAATCGAATTTCATCAAATTATTATTTTGAATAATAAGGGGTTAATTTGATATAATGCTTTGATTGTAACAACCCGATATTTTTTATATAAATAAATGAGAAATTTTGCGTATAAATTTTTTATTTTATATTTTAAGGATGAGGATTTGTACAAGATAATGTGTATATGTATTTATGTGGTAAATAAAAATATATTTATTACATGGTTATTTACAAGTAAATTTATTTTAGAATAATTGATTATTAAAAAGTATATTTTTATAATAATTAATTTTATAGTGGAAATGTTTTTATTAACTACTTTCCATGAAAATATATTCATATATTTTTTAAATAATATATGGAGTGATTTTTAGAATAATTATAATAATTATTTTATTATATGAATTTTAGAACAGATTATTAAGTTAATTATTTTATCTTAATTATTAAGGTTAAGTATGACGAATAAATCATATATGGAATCCAAACCCTAATTTTAGATTATTATCAAGGAATGAGAATAATAATATAATATTAATTATATTTTGATTTTTCAGTGCTATAAATATGTGTTGTATGTACGTGTTGATGATGATTAGTCAATTATGGTGTTTAATTTTAAAACCCTAATATTAATTAGTTAAACCCTAATTTTTACTGAGGGAAACCCTAATTTGAAAATCAACTGACTTTAAGACTGTTATATGACGGTGTTATATGTTTTATGATGTGTATTACATAATGATTTGATTAATTAGGTAAACCCTAATTATAATGTAGAAACCCTAATTAATTTTTAGAAAATCCTAAGATATTTAAAAAACCCTAATTTGAAATTTAAATTAGAGTTCGAGAGTAGTTGTAATTGTGTTAATGTGATTAATTAACAAGTATTATAATTACAATTGTTAATTTAGAAAAACCTAAATTTTTAAATCCTAATTTGATAATTAGAAAACCTAATTATAAATCGGTAAACCTAATTATCAAAATCATAAACCCTAATTGATATTTTAGCAATATTTAATTATAATTAGTGATTTTAAACCCTAATGTTCCTGTATAAAGTAATTAAAAAATTAATCATAATTAGAAAACCCAAATTTCAAAATTTTAGAAACTAAAAGTTATTTAATTTTTATTTAATTTTATTTTTTGTGCAAACCCTAATTGCTAAATCCTACATTTGGTTTGTGCTAAACCTTAGGGTTAAACCCTAAGGGTCAAACCCTAAGGGTTTACAAGGAAGACAAGTATGCCATTAAATTTTCAAGCGAAAAGACCATTTTACCCCTCTTGAATTATTAGATTTTGACAAGTGTTAGAGTTGTTGGAGTTGGTGACCAACTATGTTGACAATTGTGACTAAAAATGACAACAACTCAGCCAGCAATCAGCCATATACAATGCACACAAGTATTATAAATAGATTTGGAGAGAGAGAAAGTGCCATTTGTTCACTTATTTTTGTCCAACACTCAAACCTTTTCTCTCAAGCCCCAAACCTACGAAATTCTCTCCTAAGATCAGTCAAGAACCGAGCCCCACTAATATCAAAAACAAATCAGTAGCCTTAGATCAAAATTGATCAAATTAAGGTATAAACCCTACTCAAAAATCTGTCCAAATTTCTGTTGTTAGATGTTATGTTTGAGTGTTAGAATATGTTGTTAGGAGTGTATATTGGTGATCTTGGTTGCTAGATGTTAGATCTATAACATTTAGAGGCTCGGATTTAGCATTTTACAAAATCTAGAAAAATTTTATTTTGTGGTCTGACATCAAATGTCAGAGGCTGTAAATCTCAGCCTGTTTATGATTTTTGTGTTTTGAAGGTTTATACTTGTACTATGTTATGTTAGTATATGGTAATTCAGATATATATTCTGTTCGTTAATTTCTAAACATGGTTGTACAAGTGTCCCCAAATGGATAATCATTGTATTTAATCACATGTTGATATATATATATATATATATATATATATATATATATATATATATAAGTCGTCTAAGCTATTTGACCCAGCTAAACACAAATTCAGAAATATCGTTGAATAAGTTAAAATCTTTTTGTATCCAATCAAATTGTTTTGGTTCGGATACCAGTCTAAGTATGAACATCCCGATCACGGGAAAACTTTTATGCGCCCAAGGCGGACAGAGTGAACGATAATATCGTTCTTGTAATGTAGTATTGATCAATACAGGGCACATTGGGCAGATCACCCTCGTGCCTATAAGTTATGACGGTTTGCGGATGAAGTTCTGCTAAATCTTAGCGAAAACTTAAAATAATGTTCATAGTATGTCGACTACCCTATATATATAGTCAATACGTAGTTTCAAAAATTTGAGATAAAATTGTTATGTTATTATTATCGGTTCAGTTTACTTCACAACTATAAATTCGTTGTAGAAGTGATGTACAAAGAAAACATTTATTTCTTTTCGCTAATTATATTTATAATTGTTATTACTTGCTGGGCGCTTAAATGCTCACTCTTGCTTTATTTAAATGTTTTCAGCTAAGCTTGATCAACCTTAAGGTTTAGGCAAGAACTAGTGAAAAGGAAAGCAAACATAATATGTTTAATGGTATCTTTTGTAACAGTTAAACTGTATTAAGGCAATGATATGTATTATCTATCATGTAAGGAATTATATTAAAGGTTACGTACTTGGGATTAAACTTTGAAAAATGTAAATTAAGTTTGATTTTTTATATTATTGTTATTATTATTAGTATTATTTCGCTCATAGAAATGGTATCGTGAAGCACCGAGTTCAGGTTTCAAGTACCTGAATTTGGGGGCGTCACATTATAGTATCAGAGCTTAGGGTTAAAAACCTTAGGTGGGTTAGACCTTAGGCTATAACCTTGGAACAGAGGAAAACATTGAAAATATAAATAACTCATATAGAGTTTAAAAAGGGAGATGAATTGAATAAGTTCATCGTCAAATCAAATAAAAGATAACTTATATAAAACTATTAATTGTTGTGTGTATATATTAAGTGATAATCAAGATAGTTTGTGTGTAGATGTCAGATAGAAAAGGATTAGGATACCCTCATTTCGTAAAGAAGAAGTCAACCTCCATAACCGAACCAATATCAAAGCCAATAGCTGAAATAGAGGCTCACATTGAAAGCTACCTCAATGAGGTGGTTGTTTTGGAAAAGTATAGTACCGGACCCTGAAACGATAGTATGACTGATAGGTAAAGCATAGTTAAACAATATGTGGTCAATGTCGAGTTCTTAAACTCATATGTTTGTGGTGAGTTCTTAAACTCATAATGTATGGTAAGTTGGACGAACTAGATGTAGTTAGGTGTGAATGGATTATCGAGGATAAGGTTACTATATAGATTACTAAGCAATTGATTATTAGTGAAGGCGTAGGAAATAAGTACTATTAGTATTACTATGTATGATTCTATGTAGTGTATATGATAAGTATGTATGTATAAGGTAATATTTTTAAATTTTATATAAGTTATAGCAACGATTCCCGACTTTTGAGTCACAAAGGGATAGCGGATGTTTAAAGCAGTATGTGCTATGGTATGTTAAGTGCTATGAATTTGAATTTATATGGGATTAATGAAATGAGTTTTGTATAAAGATAATAATTATTTATCTGATCATTGGTTAATGCAATAAACCAAGTTTTCAAAAA
Organism: Panax notoginseng; assembly: GCA_016801055.1. NCBI lineage: Eukaryota > Viridiplantae > Streptophyta > Magnoliopsida > Apiales > Araliaceae > Panax > Panax notoginseng. Next base: position 158,135,048 of record CM029013.1, read on the forward strand.
AAAACTAATATTTTGAGTACATGATTATTTGAGCACAAACTTTCGTGTTATATGCTAAATGTATACGATAAGGCTTAGAATGTAAGTAATAAAGAATAATTTAATCAGATAATGCCGTCAAGACGAAAACGAAACCAAAGGGCAAAAGAACCTGTTAACAAAGCTGGAGGAAAACCAGACCCGATACAGAATTTGACGAATATAAACGCTCAAGCTATGCAGAAGGGATTACCAGCCGCGGGGAATCATCCAGGCAATCAATCGGCAAACTTCGAAGACTTCAAGGCAATCGAACCACCAGGAGTTAGAGGATCAGCTGACCCTGTAGAAGTGGTTGTGATAGCTAGAGTAACGAAGGGGCAAAAGACAGCTTTTGCACCTATACAATGAAAGGAGGGGCAAATTTTTGGTGGGAGACAAATCAATTTAAAGCCGGAGATGGGACTAGCGGTAATAGAACTGGAAAGAGGAAAGGAGATAAGGTAGGGAATACGAAAAATAGGCCAGAAGGTGAAAAGAAACAAGTTATGCATTGTAGGAATTGTGGAAAGAATCACTCGGGAGAGTGTTTAAAAGGAAAGTTAGTGTGCTACAAGTGTGGGCAGGAGGGACATATATCTCCTAACTGCCACAATTTAAGAAAGTATAGTGGGTGTTTTATTTGTGCATCAATGGAGCATAAGGCGAAAGACTGTCCAAGGAAAAGAAGGGAGGCAAGGAATGTGAATACAGGAAAAAGTAGCGGGATGATGGCGATAACAGGACCAACTTCGATAAACAAACCAATAGAACCAACCGAAGGAGTCTTCAACATGATTGTGCAGGATTCTATAGCAGCTGGGGATGCAACTCCAGGTATTATTCAAACCCATTTTATTTTCTTATAAATATAGTAAGTTATTTTATAGGTTATTTTGAAGGTGGAATTTGAGTTCTTTTAGAAATCAAATTTCCGTTTAATCAGATAGACTAGCTTTATGTGAATAGTTAAAGATCAGTTCGATCAAAGTTGGTCGAGATCTACTTGCGAAGAGTATGTGGGCTATGTACCCATGTATGCATAGATTTTAAAACGGTGATTCCGGGGACGGAATCTTTATAAGGGAGGGTGAATGTAACAACTCGATATTTTCTATATAAATAAATGAGAAATTTTGCGTATAATTTTTTTTTTATATTTTAGGGATGAGGATTTGTTCAAGATAATGTGTATATGTATTTATGTGTAAATAAAAATATATTTATTACATGATTATTTACAAGTAAATTTATTTTAGAATAATTGATTATTAAAAAGTATATTTTTATAATAATTAATTTTATAGTGAAAATATTTTTATTAACTATTTTTCATGAAAAAATATTCATATATTATTTAAATAATAAATGGAGTGATTTTTAGAATAATTATAATAATTATTTTATTATATGAATTTTAGAACAGATTATTAAGTTGATTATTTTATCTTAATTAATAAGGTTAATAAGGTTTGCCAGTCGTACTGTTCTTCATTTCTGGGCAACCCATAATGAAGAACAGCTCTGACAGCTTCTTTGAAGGCTCAGATTTCATTTGAGATGCAAGTTATGATCATTATTGTTGCTGGATCGTATAGTCTTGTACGAGTACTACATGATCTAATCAACAACATGTCCAGAAACACTTTGTGTGAAGATTAATCGTTGGTCAAACATTCCCATTCGTTCACTGTCATGCATTTTTTGGGTCTGGCCAAGAACACGAAGAACACCTATAGCGACGCTTATGTCGCTATAGGTATTCTTTAGCGACAAATAGTATTTTATTTTTCGAAAATTAATAAATAATTATAAAAAATTAGTTTTTAATTATTAAAAAAACAAAATAAATTATTAAAAATTATTTTAAATTCCGAAAATTAGTTTTTAATTATTTTAAATATATTTCATAAATATTTAATATTTTTAGAATATTAAAGGTATTTAATTTATTTAATTATATTATTAAATAAATTAGTTAAAAATGATTTTAATACTTGAAAAATCATTTAAAATTATATTATTATATAAGAAAATATTTTTAGTTATTTTTAATGACTTTTAATATTTTGTGATAAATTTTATTAATAAATTAATATTAATTATAATTAAGTTATTTACTAAATGAATTAAATAAATTAATTAAAAATGATTTTATTGTATTAAAAATCATTTTAAATAATAATAAGGTATTTAAAAATATTTTATTTTATAAAATATAACTTTTAATATTTAAAGATAAATTTTATTAATTAATTATTATTAATGATATTAAAGTTATTTAATAATTATATTAAATAATTTAGTTTAAAAATGATTTTTAGATTATAATAATTATTTTAAATGAAAATAAAGTGTTTAAAGATATTTTAAATTATAAAATATAACTTTTATTATTTAAAGGATAATTTTATTAATAATTTAATATTAATGATTATTAAATTATTATTAAAAATATTAAATTTATTTAATAATTATATTAAATAAATAGTTTAAAAATAGTTTTATTAATTTAAAAATCATTTAAAAAGGTTATAAATGAATTAAAAATATTTTAAGTTATAATTATTGACTTTTAGTATTTGGATTAATATTTAAATATTAATGGTAATTATTTAAGAATGATTTTAAGTATTTTAAAAATTATTTAAGGGTAATATTAATACTTTAAAAGTATTTTGAGTTATTAGAAATAATTTTAATATTTTGAAAATGATTTTATTAATAGTTTAATATTAATTAAATATTAATGATGATAGAATTGTTTAATATTTAAATTATTTAATAATGATTTTGATGTTTGAAAACTCATAATAAATTATAATAAATATTTTAAAATTATATTAAGTCATTTCAAAATAATATGGTTGATACTAAGTTACAGGACAGAGTCTTAGACTCGATAATTACCCGATAAAGTTGTCAGTACACCAGCATGTTTCAAAATTTGATCTAGACTTAGATATTTTGACTGTATATGTGTTTATTTGTGATTCAATGGTTGTTAAACATATGTGACAATGTGACTATGATATGTGCTGACTGCGAAATGCAGTACTATGTGTTACAGTATATTGTTCTAATCGAACGAATGATTTGATTAATGATAGGTCGTGATATAGAAGATAAATCTAAATTACGTATTGTAAGTAGCAGACCAGGCAAGTATCTTACCTTTGCATTTCCTTTATGCACTGAACATTAGTAAGAAGTTTCAAAATTATATTATTATTATGCTATATTATTAACCCTATTGTGATATATTATATATCCGATCATTATTTATCAACATATTAGTATATGGTAATTCGGATATATATTCTATTCGTTAATTTCTAAACAAGGTTATACAAGTGTCCCCAATTGGATAATCATTGTATTTAATCACATGTTAATATATATATATATATATATATATATATATATATATATATATATATATATATATATATATATATATATATATATATATATAAGCCGTCTAAGCTATTTGATCCAGCTAGACACAAATTCAGAAATATCGTTGAATAAGTTAAAATCTTTTTGTATCCAATCAAATTGTTTTGGTTCGAATTCCAGTCTAAGTATGAACATCCCGATCACGGGAAAACTTTTATGCGCCCAAGGCGGACAGAGTGAACGATAATATCGTTCTTGTAATGTAGTATTGATCAATACAAGGCACATTGGGCAGATCACCCTCGTGCCTGTAAGTTATGACGGTTTGCAGATGAAGTTCTACTAAACCTTAGCAAAAACTAAAAATAATGTTCATAGTATGTCGACTACCCTATATATAGTCAATATGTAGTTTCAAAAATTTGAGATAAAATTGTTATGTTATTATTATCGGTTCAATTTACTTCACAACTATAAATTCGTTGTAGAAGTGATGTACAAAGAAAATATTTATTTCTTTTCGCTAATTATATTTATAATTGTTATTACTTGTTGGGCACTTAAATGCTCACTCTTGCTTTATTTAAATATTTTCAGCTAAGCGTGATCAACATGAAGGTTCAGGCAAGAACTAGTGAAAAGGAAAGCAAACAGAATATGTTTAATGGTATCTTTTGTAACAGTTAAACTGTATTAAGGCAATGATATGTATTATCTATCATGTAAGGAATTATAGTAAAGGTTGCGTACTTGGGATTAAACTCTGATAAATGTAAATTAAGTTTGATTTTTATATTATTGTTATTATTATTAGTATTATTCCACTCATAAAAATGGTTTCGTGAAGCACCAAGTTCGGGTTTCAAGTACCTGAATTTGGGGGCGTCACATTGATTATTGGTGAAATGTGCAAATTTTGCAAAATAAGCAAGTGGTTATAAAATATTCATTGTTGTCGGGGAATATTCGTTTGGTCGTGGAATATTTTTACTGTCGGGAAATATTGGTACGATGGCGCAGCCATTTGTGGGCCCCATAACGAAAAACGGTAGGATGAAAAAAACGACAAGTTTGAATTTTTACAAATAACGGCGTAGTAGTTACCGTTAACACTGTTAGAATATTCGGTGGTTAAAATACGGTAATACGCGTGGGTGCACAGTAGCACACGGTATTGCATAGTATTATTGAATTATTGATCCTTACGTAAGAAGGCACTACTTAATAACTGTTACAGTAATTACTGTTTAATATTTTATTTTATTGATTCAATAATTGCTACGTTTATATTTTTTATTATTGTTGTTTCAATAATTGTCATTGCACAGTATCTCTATTATCAAATCAGTAATTCATGTTATTTGAATAATATTATTAGATAGCATTATTGGCAATGTCTAAGGAAGTTATGTCTAAGGAGAGGTTTGGTCGCCTAATTGCGCGCTAGTAAGAAGAAATACTTATCAGAAAGCCCCCCCTTTCCTGAGAACGACCTGGTTGTCATAATTGTGATTCTGTAATATTATTTGTGAATAATTAATTATTAGTTTATATGATAAGAAAAATATTTATTTTTATGTGGAATTAATGTTGAGGTATTTTATCAGTATTTTGTCAGAATGGAGGTATTAACAATCGTCCGTATGTGGATATGGGTATTTTCTATTTAGAATTTGGAAAAACATTCTTCTACAAAGTTGTAGAGAATTAAATTTCCTATGGAATAGACATGAGATTCAAATTTTTCTAATAAAATGACTATTTATTATGATTTAATGAAGTTACTGATTATTTAAAATATTTTAGAAATTTTTAGAATGGGTGGGTCTCACTTTTGGTTGGTGAGAAATGTGCTGAAATTTTATTTCAAAAGAGGTGGGCGTGAATAGTAGCAAGTAAAGCCATCAGGTAGCTGGTTAGTCTACTTTGGCATTTTAAGCATTTTCCTATAAATAGGGTGCTTAGTTATAATTGAAAATCACACCAGAAACAAGCTTTCTCTCTTTCTCTCTCTATATTATCGAGCGTATTTTTATGAGTATTTAGATACTTTGAGAATTTCTATTCAGTACAAGTTTCCTTCAGCCTTATACTTGATATTTCAACCTGAAGTACTGTTCTTTTGAGGTAAGGGATGTTATTTTCTTCGTAAATGATATTATTTTCCTTAATATCATTATGTCGAAATATTGATATGAACTTTATTGTAGAATTTTAACCTTTTTGTGTCGGGATTACTATTCACGTATACGACACTATTCATAAATACGACACTATTCACAGAAAAAAATGGAAACCCTAATATATTTTTTTTTAAAAAAATCCTAATTTAAAATTTAAATTAGAGTTCGAGAGTGGTTGTAATTGTGTTAATGTGATTAATTAACAAGTATTATAATTACAATTGTTAATTTTGGAAAACCTAAATTTTTAAACCTTAATTTGATAATTAGAAAACCTAATTATAAATTGGTAACCCTAATTATCAAAATCATAAACCCTAATTGATATTTTAGCAATGTTAATTATAATTAGTGATTTTAAACCCTAATGTTCCTGTATAAAGTAATTAAAAAATTAAGCATAATTAGAAAACCCAAATTTCAAAATTTTAGAAACTAAAAGTTATTTAATTTTTATTTAATTTTATTTTTTGTGGTGCAAACCCTAATTGCTAAATCCTATATTTGGTTTGTGCTAAACCTAAGGGTCAAACCCTAAGGGTTTACAAGGATGACAAGTATGCCCTTAAATTTTCAAGCAAAAAGACCATTTTACCCCTATTGAATTATTAGATTTTGACAAGTGTTAGAGTTGTTGGAGTTGGTGACGAACTATGTTGACAATTGTGACCTAAAATGACAGCAACTCAGCCAGCAATCAGCCATATACAATGCACACAAGTATTATAAATAGGTTTGGAGAGAGAGTGTGTCATTTGTTCACTTATTTTTGTCCAACACTCAAACCTTTTCTCTCAAGCCCCAAACCTACGAAATTCTCTCCTAAGATTAGTCAAGAATCGAGCCCCACTAATATCAAAAACAAATCAGTAGACTTAGATCAAAATTGATCAAAGTAAAGGTATAAACCCTACTCAAAAATTTGTCCAATTTTCTGTTATTAGATGTTATGTTTGAGTGTTAGAATATGTTGTTAGTAGTGTTTATTGGTGATCTAGGTTGGTAGATGTTAAATCCATAACATCTAGAGGCTCGGATTTAGCATTTTACAAAATCTAGAAAAATTTTATTTTGTGGTCTGACATCAACTGTCAGAGGCTGTAAATCTCAGCCTGTTTATGATTTTTGTGTTTTGAAGGTTTATAATTGTAGTATGTTATGTGGTCAAGGATCTAGAACTTAAATCAGGGTCGTATCGATCATATATTGCAAGATATTTAAGGTCAAAATTCGTTAACTAGTCATGACCAGGTGTTTCTGGGTAACCCAGAAACAGCCCAGAACCGTCCTGACAACATTTTTAACCGCCTTGATCTGTCAGTGTATTGGAGTTTTGTTGTTGTTTTGTTATCTTAGTTGTAGTATGTAGTTTACACTATATGTTTATGCCTTAAAATCTCCTAAATACAAAACTGGATGATTACAGTGGATGGTCAAACTAGGACAGACGAACATGGAAGCTGTTTTCTGGGTAACCCAGAAAACGCTTGACCATGTCGTTTGACCGACTTTGTTATGCTTGATATGTTGATGATTATGATAATGTTTGGTGTTAGATCTGTAGTACTACATGTGCTATACAACCTGGACCTCTTAATTCACTAAAACATCACCTAGATCACAAGTTGTGGAAGCCCAAAGTAAGCCAGTCGTACTGTTCTTCATTTCTGGGCAACCCATAAATGAAGAACAGCTCTGACAGCTTCTTTGAAGGCTCAGATTTCGTTTGATATGCAAGTTATGATCATTATTGTTGCTGGATCGTATAGTATTGTACGGGTACTACATGATCTAATCAACAACATGTCCAGAAACACATTGTGTGAAGATTAATTGATGGTCAAACCTGCCCATTCGTTCACTGCCATGCATTTTCTAGGTCTGGCCAAGAACACGAAGAACACCTATAGCGACGCTTCTGTCGCTATTGGTATTCTTTAGCGACAAATAGTATTTTATTTTTCAGAAATTAATAAATAATTATAAAAAAGCAGTTTTTAATTATTAACAAAACAAAATAAATTATTAAAAATTATTTTAAATTCCAAAAATTAGTTTTTAATTATTTTAAATATATTTCATAAATATTTAATATTTTTGGAATATTAAAGGTATTTAATTTATTTAATTATATTATTAAATAAATTAGTTAAAAATGATTTTAATACTTGAAAAATCATTTAAAACTATATTATGATATAAGAAAATATTTTTAGTTATTTTTAATGACTTTTAATATTTTGTGATAAATTTTGTTAATAAATTAATATTAATTATAATTAAGTTATTTAATAAATGAATTAAATAAATTAATTAAAAATGATTTTATTACATTAAAAATTATTTTAAATAATAATAAGGTATTTAAAAATATGTTAAGTTATAAAATATAACTTTTAATATTTAAAGATAAATTTCATTAATTAATTATTATTAATGATATTAAAGTTATTTAATAATTATATTAAATAATTTAGTTAAAAAATGATTTTTAGATTATAATAATCATTTTAAATAAAAATAAAGTGTTTAAAGATATTTTAAATTATAAAATATAACTTTTAATATTTAAAGGATAATTTTATTAATAATTTAATATTAATGATTATTAAATTATTATTAAAGATATTAAATTAATTTAATAATTATATTAAATAAATAGTTTTAAAATGATTTTATTAATTTAAAAATCATTTAAAAAGGATATAAATGAATTAAAAATATTTTAAGTTATAATTAATGACTTTTAGTATTTGGATTAATATTTAAATATTAATGGTAATTATTTAAGAATGATTTTAAATATTTTAAAAATCATTTAAGGGTAATATTAATACTTTAAAAATATTTTGAGTTATTAGAAATAACTTTAATATTTTGAAAATGATTTTATTAATAGTTTAATATTAATTAAATATTAATGATGATAGAATTGTTTAATATTTAAATCATTTAATAATGATTTTGATGTTTGAAAATTCATGATAAATTATAATAAATATTTTAAAATTATATTAAGTCATTTAAAAATAATATGACTGATACTAAGTTATAGGACAAAGTCTTAGACTCGATAATTACCCGATAAAGTTGCCGGTACATCGACATGTTTCAGAAATTGATCTGGACTTAGATATTTTGACTGTATATGTGTTTATTTATGATTCAATAGTTTTTAAACATATGTGACAATGTGATTAGGATATGTGCTGACTGCGAAATGCAGTACTATGTGTTATAGTATATTGTTCTAATCGAACAAATGATCTGATTAATGATAGGTCGTGATATAAAAGATAAATCTAAATTACGTATTGTAAGTAGCAGACCAGACAAGTATCTTACCTTTGCATTTCCTTTATGCACTAAACATGAGTAAGAAGTTTCAAAATTATATTATTATTATGCTATATTATTAACCCTATTACGATATATTTTATATCTGATCATTGTTTATCAACATGTTAGTATATGGTAATTCACATATATATTCTGTTCGTTAATTTCTAAACATGGTTATAGAAAATGTCCCCAATTAGATAATCATTATATTTAATCACATGTTAATATATATATAAGCCGTCTAAGCTATTTGACCCAGCTAGACACAAATTCAGAAATATCGTTGAATAAGTTAAAATCTTTTTGTATCCAATCAAATTATTTTGGTTCGGATTCCAGTCTAAGTATGAACATCCCGATCATGGGAAAACTTTTATGCGCCCAAGGCGGACAGAGTGAACGATAATATCGTTCTTGTAATGTAGTATTGATCAATACAGGGCACATTGGGCAGATCACCCTCGTGCCTGTAAGTTATGATAGTTTGCGGATGAAGTTCTGCTAAACCTTAGCAAAAACTAAAAATTATGTTCATAGTATGTCGACTACCCTATATATATAGTCAATACGTAGTTTCAAAAATTTGAGATAAAATTGTTATGTTATTATTATTGGTTCAATTTACTTCACAATTATAAATTCGTTGTAGAAGTGATGTACAAAGAAAATATTTATTTCTTTTCGCTAATTATATTTATAATTGTTATTACTTGTTGGGCACTTAAATGCTCACTCTTACTTTAATTAAATATTTTCAGCTAAGCGTAATCAACATGAAGGTTCAGGCAAGAACTAGTGAAAAGGAAAGCAAACAGAATATGTTTAATGGTATCTTTTGTAACAGTTAAACTGTATTAAGGCAATGATATGTATTATCTATCATGTAAGGAATTATAGTAACGGTTGCGTACTTGGGATTAAACTCTGATAAATGTAAATTAATTTTGATTTTTATATTATTGTTATTATTATTAGTATTATTCCACTCATAGAAATGGTATCGTGAAGCACCGAGTTCGGGTTTCAAGTACCTGAATTTGGGGGCGTCACATTGATTATTGATGAAATGTGCAAATTTTGCAAAATAAGCAAGTGGTTATAAAATATTCATTGTTGTCGGGGAATATTCGTTTGGTCATGGAATATTTTCGCTGTCGGGGAATATTCGTACGATGGCGCAACCATTTATGGGCCCCATAATGAAAAACGGTCGGATGAAAAAAATGACAAGTTTGAATTTTTACAAATAACGGCGTAGTAGTTACCGTTAACACTGTTAGAATATCCGGTGGTTAAAATACGGTAATACGCGTGGGTGCATAGTAGCACACGTTATTACAATGTATTATTGAATTATTGATCCTTACGTAAAAAGGCACTACTTAATAACTGTTACAGTAATTGCTGTTTAATATTTTATTTTATTGATTCAATAATTGCTACGTTGATATTTTTTATTATTGTTGTTTTCATAATTGTCACTGCACAGTATCTCTATTATCATATCAATAATTCATATTATTTGAATAATATTATTAGATAGCATTATTGGCAATGTCTAAGGAAGTTCTGTCTAAGGAGAGGTTTGGTCACCTAATTGCGCGCTAGTAAGGAGAAATACTTATCAGAAAGCCCCCCCTTTCCTGAGAACGACCTGGTTGTCATAATTATAATTCTGTAATATTATTTGTGAATAATTAATTATTAATTTACATGATAAGAAAATATTTATTTTTATGTGGAATTAATGCTGAGGTATTTTATTAGTATTTTGTCAGAATGGAGGTATTAACAATCGTCCGTATGTCGTATGGGTGGGCCTCACTTTTGGTTGGTGAGAAATGTGCTGAAATTTTATTTCAAAAGAGGTGGGCGTGAATAGTAGCAAGTAAAGCCATCAGGTAGCTGGTTAGTCTACTTTGGCGTTTTAAGCATTTTCCTATAAATAGGGTGCTTAGTTATAATTGAAAATCACACCAAAAATAAGCTTTCTCTCTTTCTCTCTCTATATTATCGAGCGTATTTTTAAGAGTATTTAGATACTTTGAGAGTTTCTATTCAGTACAAGTTTCTTTCAGCCTTATACCTGATATTTCAACCTGAAGTACTGTTCTTTTGAGGTAAGGGATGCTATTTTCTTCGTAAATGATATTATTTTCCTTAATATCATTATGTCGAAATATTGATATGAACTTTATTGTAGAATTTCAACCTTTTTGTGTCGGAGTTACTATTCACGTATATGACACTATTCATAAATACGATACTATTCACAGAAAAAAAATGAATTTTTTTCTTTGTCCAAGTTGTCTATTATGGTTACTATATTTGATTGTATCCATGTTTTGATCTTCATTCTTGAATTTTGCTCTACAATTGATTATTATAAGGTATTTTTGAACTTAGATAAACTAAAGTACGAATCCATAATCTTTGTTCTTTTGTCTCACTAGATTCATTTTCTTTAAGATATTTTTCATCATCCTCAGTCCTAAATGATGATATTACTGAATATCTTTGGCCTGTAGTGCAAAGATGAATGATTAACTGATGAATATCTTTGGCCCATAGTGCAAAGATAAACAGGTGTTGAGATGAACATGATCAACTGGTGATACAAATGAATATCTTTAGCCTGTAGTGCAAAGATGAATATTTGATTCAAGATATATATTGATTGATGTTACGGGGATAAAATATTGATGATGGACTTTTAAATCTTACAAGATAGTAGAATTCATTCTCTAATTGACTCTTCTAATGAATTCTTGTTTCCGCTGCAATTGTTGATCTAAAATTTGTTGTCTATTATATTCTATCAGATTTTTCCCTGTTGAAGACTAATGATAATTTGTTGTATATTATCTTAGTCATAATATTTTTTACTGGGTTAGTTGAGCTCACCCTATTTCCTTTTTGTTCCATTTTTCTTCTCAGGAGGTGAGAACATAGCAGGAATTAGCCGGGGTATGGAGTGATGGTTCAGGATTGTTGTTTTAGTAGTCTTCACTATTTTGTAAAATAGTGTATCAATAATTGTAATGAGGACTCCTTTTGAGTTTGAATATTGTCTATTAGACAATATTTGTATTTAAACTCACAGTGTATGTGTTGTCGTATTTTGTACGACAATTGTATTAATGAAGTTGTATTTGTTTCTATACCATGTATATGGCGACTCAGAACGGGTGATGTATACCTATTTTGGGGGCGTCACATTTACCGAATTAAAATTGTTGCTGTTGTTGTTGTTGTTCCACTTCCTTTTGTTTGCACCACCGCCGCTGCTACCTTCCCCACGATTCACTCCTTCATTCTTCTTCTTTTTATCCTTGTTAAATTTCATCAGGGCTTTGCTTCCGCCCTCAGCGATTATAGCTTTCTCCAGGAGAGTCGCGAAGTTGTTCGTTTGCAACACCGAAAGTCTATTGTATAACCATGGCTTGAGGCCCTGCTCAAACCTCCTCGTTTTCCTCTCCTCAGTGTTAACCTGATGAGGCGCGAACCTCGCCAGCTCATTGAACTTTGCAGCATACTGAGGTACTGTCATCTCATCTTACTTCAGCTCTGGAAATCGGATCTCCATGCGACTCTGCATACTCACAGGAAAGTAGTTTTCAAAGAAAACCTTCTTAAACCCCTCCCACGGAATCACACCTTCTCCAGCCCTAGTCTGGTTTGCCTGCCACCAAAAGTTGGCTTCGCCTTTCAGCATATATGTGGCAAAGATTGTATTCTGTTCACCTCCAACTCGGGCGATAGCGAACGACTTTTCCATTTCTTTGATCCATGTTTGGGCTTCGATGGGTTCAGTGGTTCCTTTGAACTCAGGGGGTCCCGCGCTCTTGCAGTTCTTAAAGTGTGCCACTTGGGGCGCTGGAGGGTTATTGGTATTCGGGGTTCAATTTTAAAGTGCCCCCACTAACATGCCCGCGAATTGTTGCATGGGGTTCGGTGGATCCCCAACATTAACGTCTGACCTCTCTGGTGTTTGACGACGTCTTCCTCTAGTCATCTTCCTGTTTAATAAACTTAATGTTATCATCTTATAACTTTCTCTACAGCATTTATAATTCATATAAAACTTAATCATCACATCACATATTTAAATAAAAGCACATTTATTAACAAAGTATCTCATCATCTTCTGGAATTAAGTCATTTACATCACTTTAAACCAAAGTACTTGGTAAAAATCGAAACCAAGTTTTATTTCATAGCTAAGCGTTCCAAACGCTAATAGTAAAAGTTCATCAAGAATAAACTAAAGACCCCACCTAATGGCGTCTTCATGTTCTTCATCCGCCATCTCCAGCACCAGCCCACGGCTTATGGCATGTCTAGACCGGTATTTCTCACGTGGAAAGTGAAACACCCTATGCTAGAACCTCCCATGAGTTGACTTAAATGCGTACTTCATCATGTCCATCCTAACCTTTTTATCTCTCACTTCCTCTTCTAACTCGCCTGTTAGCTTCTCGGCCCGAACAGGGTCCCTTCTCTCATTTCCCCAGAATGTAGTAATAATCTACTTGTTAGTTTGGAGACTCTGTATCGTAGACTCTAACCCATTAATGGTATGTCCCAAGTGGGTCATAATAGCTTCTTTCTCATCCTCTAGCCTATCCGTCTTCTGGTCTGATGCCCGCAGCTTGTCAGCCAGATCTCCGTTCCTAATTAACAGGTGATGCACCAATGCCTCAAGCATTGTTGCAGCCTACTGCTCCCCTTGATACAGCTCCTCTAACTCATGGGCTCTGTCGTCCAACTCTGTAATCCTATCCATCAACTCATCTAACAAAGTATCCTCAGGTGCTTCTTCAGAGTCCTCCTCGAGCTCCTCTTCCTTTTTAGGATACTCCTCTGGGTCTGAGTCAGCTGCTGCCTCAGCTACAGGCTCAGGTACAGCTGTCACCAACTACTCACTCACAACGTGGATGTATCTAACCTCCTCTTCTCCTGACATCCTTCAAACAAGACAAAATAACTCGGTTAGTAGTTTAAAATAGATGTTTTTATTTTTAGAAAAAAAAATAGATTTGACACAACCCCTAGAACTCTATGTGAGTTCATCTACTTATTTCCTCCACTAACTTCCCTAAGGTTATAGTTTAAGGTTCCCCACCTAAGGTTTAACCTATTGTTTTGATTCCAACCTGTGATGCAACCAAATTCGTATAACATAGATTACAGGACATGGTGCTCACGATGCAACATACACAATCATCTAACTACATAAACTCCGAAAATAATAATAATAATAACTATTACATACCTATTCAAATAAAATCCCAAGTCTTTACAACCTTAAATAAATTGAAACTTAAACATAGTGTTTATCACTACATTACATCATATGCGGAAATATAACTTATTACATAAATAACTCTCATCGTTTCATCTTAGACTTCCCCTTGTCCTTGCCCGAGCCCTCAGCTTTCTCAGCCATAACTGAAAGGTTTAAGCAAGAATGAGCACAAATTGCCCATCAAGTATATAAAGTAGTTTGGAAACATGCATCAGGAGTAAAAGCATTTGTATGAATATTTCTCAACAGTTGAAATTATTATCAAGAGATAAACAGGAATATCTAGGTAAGAGTTTTAGAATTCTCAATAGCATACTAAGGGGTGTTAGATACCCTGAACATTATTTTGTTTCATCAAAAACCATTAGACGGTTTAACAATCAAATAAATTGTAAACAATTTCTGCAAGTACTCCAGGTGATCAACCTATTGTACCCTACATTATGAACAAGTAAAAAATTTAATTGCATAAGTATAAATAGGACTATATGCCCGACATCTGTCGGCCCGATTATTCAGGTTGTTCATCTTAGTATTCAAGCAAGATCGCACCAAAGCAATTCGGATTGGTAAAATTAAATAGTTTCAAAGGATTTGAATTGTTCAAAGGCTATATCACTTATCATCAATAAAATTCTAGCCGAAACAAAAAGCCAGAAAGCACACTTGGAAACAGTTCGTTAAAGAAATAGAACTTTAAAGTATAGCAGTTGTAATACTAACGGAGTAATCATCAATAACGCTTGCAAGTAAATTGTCATTATATAACTTTACGACAAAGGAACTTGTACGAAAAGTAAATAGCACAAGTCCGATACTTACTCTCACTACAACAACAATGAGTAAAGATTGAGTAATTGCTCAATAGAAACTTAGGGTTAAGAAACTTGCCTGATACGTCTTTTACAATTTACCGCTATCTACTAGCCCTTCAGGTAACCTATTCACATGTGTCACGTAAAGCAATTAGGTTCTCGAACACCACTTTGAAGTGTAATGGTTCCCTTTTATTTTAATAAGATGATTAAACTCGCACATATTCAAATACAATTCAATTACATAACATGTTGCTTCGTATAGGCCACGTGGTTCAATAAAAGAATCTGAGAAACATAAATTTCTGACATTTTTTGGACCCAAATCTCCATCAAAAATTTGCATAAAACATGCTTAAGGGTCTCAAGTCGGAAAACCTTATTTTCCATATTTTTGACATCACACATTTAATTAAACTCATTTATCCATATAACGTTATTTATATGAAAAATACCAAATCAGTCTCAAAAATATTTCTTTTCTGGGATTCTGTAGAATATAGTCCGACATTAAACATACATTTTTCTCAAAATTTTTAAAATCCATCTACTATTTTTAAATAGTACATAATAGTCAAGTATTTTCAGATTTTTCATAAATCGAGATTAGCTCCAAAAATTCTAAAATTTTTAGGGTTAGCTCCTGTTATATACATGTACTTCATGTAAAAATTTCGTAATATTTGGACTTATACACAGAGAGTTATTCGGGTATCTTTTCAAATAGTGCCCTTAACCGTAAAATCAATAACTCTCAAACTGTATAGCCAAAAATTCTCAAATTTTTACAGGACCTTCATATCTTCTTATATTAACACTCCAAAGTTTTCCAGAACTTTTAAAGTACAAAAAGTAGACGAAAATGCCCCCAAGACAGACTGATCCAAAACAGTTCCAAGAATATGGGACATCAAATTCCAACCAAACTACATAACATCTAACCATGGAACTTGGACACAATATACTTTATATAGCATAGTATTTTACAAAATTATTACCTACCATAATCAGGTCATAGAAACCATGATTCCAAGGCTCCGAAAAACCCGAAAAGTCACAGATTACTAGTTAAACCCAATTTGACAAAAATTCGTGATTTTGCTTTAGCATGCAATTAAATTGTTCCTAATGTCCAGATCATCTATACTCATATAAATACACATGTTACAACAATTGAACTCACTAAATTTCTATGATATGATCAAATTAGCATCATTGAGTCATATTATCAAATGTTTGGCATGCATGACATAATTCCTTGAATCTCTATGATATTAAGGCATGATTAAACCAGAAATTTCGTTCCTACATCCATATAACATCAACTAACAGTAGCATGTCATCATAAAGTCCAAAACAAATTATTTGCAAAAAGTCACATAAGCATATTCTCTCATTTTTACTAAAGAACATGGAAAAGAGAGTTCATGGCTTACCTCTTTGATGAATATTCTACTTGCTCGAACTCCTCCAATGATTCTTCTTACTTGATTAGTCTCTGAAAACTCCAGAATTTGTCACCCTCTCAAGATCTTTCCTTTCTCACTCTCAACTTCACTCACTGTAGGATTTTCAAAAAAAGGAAGAAGAGCTTGGATAGGTAGTATATATAAACATGATAACCATTGTTTCTTTTTAGCCCTTCCATCTCCAATATCAATTATATGTATTAAGTATATTGTATAAATTCAATTTAGTATAGGGTGGGGGTTAGAGAAAGGAAGGGTCTTGGATTTATAAAGGGTTTGTAACTCACTCACCCCTCACCCCTCAGCCCTCACTACCTTATAATACTAATACTCCCTCTCTTGTCCCAATTTGGTTGATCTGTGGGCCCCACAGCTGCTACCCTCCCTTATTAAAATATTAATATAATCAATTTAACCATTTAATAAATTATTTTAACAATTTTCCCTCCGTAGCCAAACGTTTCGATACTAGTATAGATTCCTACTAAATCGACGTTCTGGACGTCATGGGACTATCTGTTTCATCAAATTAGCCTACGAAATTTTTGGTTGACTTTTTACCCGAAAAATCAACCAGTTGACTTTGACCAAAAAGTCAACCGCGACACATTTTGTGGTTACCGTCGATCTTGACTAATTTCGACGTTCCAAACTCAAATACGCAGTCCACGTCTCTAAATTCCGCTCCGAAATCCATCTCATATTTTAATCCCCTCCCACGCAATTAATCAATTTATTTACATAACTAACTCAAATAATTAAATTAATTTATACCAACTATTTACGCATACCTCATCACATAACTTAAAATTAAATATGTATGTATAACACATATACATCTTATAATAGAAATCACACAAGAGTTTCACATAAATTCATTTATTGATAATTAGTAAATTACATAATAATCTCGGATATTACATTACCAGTGTATTTTATGCCGCCCCAGCGGGGTATCCCGCCCTGGCGGGCTTTTATAACTCAAAAACCCTACCCCGACGGGGGTGGGAAAATTGACCAAGTGTTAGAGAAAATCTGATCGGACATGCTTTACTAAAATGGGCATAACCTTTTTATACGAACTTCGGTGGATGTAATTCAAGATGATCCAGAACGAGGACGAGCAGACCTACAACTTTTGTTCTTTAAGTTGTTCAATTTGATGTCGTTAGTAGGGGTCAAAATGGCTACAACTTTTGTTGTTTAAGTAGTTCAATTTGATGTCGTTAGCAGGGGTCAAAATGGCCATCTTTAGGACTGATGTGCACTCAGAGGCAATCAGAGGGCGTCGGAATGTACGTATGCAAGTGCAGTCCTTTGTGTGTTAATCTAATCTAATTTAAGGAACATGATAATGTTTTGGACATGTTTTAAGATGTTATATTAGGTTATTAACATTCATATGTTGATACGGCATGATAATTTGATAAGTTGTGAAAGAGCTAAAATGTGATGCTCATGAAAAGATGTGATGTTATTTAAACTTAGATTCGAGACTTCGTTCTTGTAATATATGATGTGTGGTAGTAAGAAAAAACTTAAACTAAGTTAACGAGCTATACTAAAAGTGGGAACTAAACTTATGAAGTTAATATTAGTGTAACTAATGAGTGTTGTCAATACATATGGTATGCGTAGGACTTGTGGTGAACGTGAGTAGTGATCATTTAACCTACGCATGAGGCAAGTTCCTAAACCTTATTTATTTATGTAAAGAAAGATCTTTATCCTATCTTGTTTATTATTGTTGTGCAAGTTTCTTAATCATACTCTTATTTAAGCAAGTTCTCTAACCCTAATCTTTATTTGAGCTTATCCTACCTTAGTTATTTCATGCAAGTTTGCTATCTTATCTTGCTTATGAATTACACAAGTTCTTGAATTCTATCGAGCAAAGTTCTTAATTTTGTTTCCTTATTGGAAAATGTAATATTAGCTTATCATTGTTGTGCAAGCAAGGTTCATTATATCTCTTGAATGCTCTAAAAGTTATTCTTAAAGCACGACTTTGATGTATCATACTATTTATTTATGGTTCATAATTACTCTATAGCATGTCGTTGTTAAGCTCTTGCATTGTCATTAAACTTTTGGTTCAACTAATCCTTAGTTGATATTCGTTGAACTCTAAATTACCCTTAAAACTTATCTAAATCAAAGTTATTTTGGCGTGGACTTGTATTTTAAAACTGAGATGAACAACCCTATTATAGGGGATTATTTACGTGAAAGCGTTTAGATGTTTATGCACAATACATGGTACGAAGTGCTAATCACCCTAAGTACGAGGAGTCCCTACAATCTTATGACTGTTTAGGTTTAAGTTCAAAGAAGTACTTATAACCTTGGACATAGTTTATGGTCTTGTGATCCTCAAATAATTTCCAATATTAGTTCTTGATTGTCGATGTTAAGATATGTTATTCAATTCAAATGAGTTAGTTCATTGCTAGTTATTATGTCATTTCAAGTGAGCATTTGTTTTGCTCACTTTTGCATTTATATTGTAAGACCCCAACTTGTTATAAATAAAATTGAATTTCATCTAATTATTATTTTGAATAGTAAGGTGTTAATTTAATATAATGCTTTGGTTATGGGTGAATAGTGCAAATTTTGTAAAATAAGCAAGTGATTATAAAATATTCATAGCTATCGGGGAATATTCGTTTGGTCATGAAATATTCTTATTGTCGGGGAATAGTCGTACGATGGCGCAGCTATTTGTGGGCCCCATAATGAAAAATTGTCAGATGAAGAAAACGACAAGTATGAGTTTTTTATAAATAACGACGTAGTTGTTACTGTGACACCCCCAAATTCGAACCGCCACTTGGTCACTCAAATTCGGTTTGACACGCTCATAGTAATTCAATAATAACTAAAATCACACATTCATAACGAAATATCTAGTTTAGAATAGTATACACTGATTTATTATAATTATTTCCCCAAGTCTCGCAACCTACAGTACTTAATAGATTACATAATAATATCAAATAAAGACTTATTATATAATCCTAATTAAACTTAAACATAGTCTAAAAACAGTCTTAATACAACATAACAACTTTAAACAAAAAGGAACAAGCTAGTCGGTAGCCTTGCCCTTGCCATTGTCCTTCTCAGAGACACTTCCCTATTCCGCCTTAACTGAAAAGTTTTAAATAAGCAAGAATAAGCATAAATTGTCCAGCAAGTAATATACAACAAGGGTAAAGAGTTTTATTACATAAGTTTGAAATATCGAAGTATCATCTCTAAGATAGTTCAGAGTTTCAGAATAATATTATGAATAACGAATATCAACAATTCTTGAAATCCAATCCTTGGAATATGAAACGATAATTCAATATAGATGTTGATTGATTTCGCAATCAATGAATACGTGCAAGTATACACGGTCAACAAGTAATATAATGATAAATTAGAGTGTCGATCCCTCAGAGAATTCCAATTAATAAACTCCAACTACTAGTACTATATCAATTCAATTTTATTTAAACAACCGAAATTTTTTATTCTTTAAAACTAAAAAAAAATTAATTTTAATAAAACAAGAAATTATTCTAAAAGAAAACAAAGAACAAATCAATAATTATTTGAATGCAAATAAATAATAATTAAGACTCCAATTTCCCCAATTATGATTATTAAATCACTTATCTAATTATCCCAATTATTATATCTACTGAATTGTTAACAGGAATTCTCAAATGCCAAAAGCCCTCTCTCGAGTGATCAATTGCCTTCTATTTAACCCAGATTAATTTTTCTATATCTCTATACAAAATAATTGAATTAAACTCGTTACAAACCCAATTCCTTTTATGTTACATACGGCAAATAGATATTCTCATTCTATTCACAAACCTAATTATTCACTGTGCAAATAACTAAGTCACATGTCACCCTGCCCAGTTCTAACTCTAGAATTCCTTTCCCAATTCCTTCTAGAGTAACACGATAATTATTGGCCAGATAATTAATCAATAAACACAAAGCAAGATGAACAATTCACTTCAACATAAATAATTGGAATAAATTAAATAATTAACTCATAACCATAATAAGTTCCATTGGAATCTTAATAAAAGGAATTAGTTCATGACGAAAATAAAAGCTATAAATAATTGATAAATCATCCTTAATGAGTTAACAATTTAAAAGAATAAAGAAGAAGAAGAACTCCAATTTTTCAGCTTTTAGATCTGCTCCTATTCCTCCGTTAATCTCCCTAATGTTCAGCCTCCTTCAATAAAAAGAATCACTTTATATATATATGTTTAGTTTTTACTTTCCCCAACTCCACAACTCCTAATCCAAATAGACTCCTCATAAACTCCTCCAACAAGGTCAAACTAATAGTCAAAGTGTTGTCCAAGCCTGCCTCACGTGCGCGATCCGCGTCAGAACCAGCCACGGCTCAGCGCCCCGGCGCTATTTGTAATGCATTTCCCAGCGCCCCGGCGCTATCTTCTGAAAAATTACAACTTTGCCATTTATTACCTTAAATCCCCAATTTGTCTCCTCAGCTTCCGAATCTACAATACAACACATAAACACAGTCAAAATATTCCTAAATGACTCAAAAATACAATAATTTAAACCCAAGTATATCCGATTCATGGGTATATTACCCAATCATCAAATACCCCCAAACTTAAACCGTTGCATGTCCTCAAGCGACAAACAAAAAACAATACTAACAATATAAAAACACAACTCATGCAAGTGCAACTAACTGAATGAACATAATTCCAGCATCTAATAGCTTACGTATATCCATAGGCCTCAGAAAAATCACAAAAACATGCTAATACATCTTGTGAACACAGATCAATGATATCCCAACAATTAACCAATCCAAATCTGTTATTACTGATATTGTGAGTGTGTGTTCAACAACCATGCTAACTAAAAAGCAAAACGCTGAAAAATAATAAAGTTTATAAAAAGCTTCATACAGTTCTACTCAAGAGTTCATCAAATAAACTAGATTCGACTGAAATTAAACAATCACCAAAATTCAGGGGTCAACATGAAATACTTATGCTTAATATTTTTTTTCAGACTGGGGCATTTTGCACTTTTCCCGCTTTATTATTATTACTAATTTTTTTTTTCACATGACTATGCATTATCTTATTCCCTTAGGCTTTTCAATGCTACCTTAACGAGCTTTCAACCAACGACTCCCAAGCCATTAAGACCTTAGGGCGCTAGGTGTAAAGACAGTCCCCTCGGGCTTACTTGCTAAAGTAACGAAGGCCACAAAACTAGACAAGCACGCCACGATGTTTTTTTTTGACGAAAAGCTTATATATTCCAAATATTTTTCCCCCAAACTCGAGTTTATGTATAAATTCAGTTTTCACTAGCTATTCAACTTGTCTTTTCATTTCACTAGCAATCATCCTTTAGAACTCTATTATCTAACCATTTAAACTATCATAGCCAACATGGTCATTTTTCAAAGTGCTAACCTATAATATCAGTGTCAAACAGATAGAGATTCAAATCATGTCCCGACAATCATATCACTGACTCAACAATCCTTACTAGACTTGTTCATGCAATTCTAATTTCATCATTGGCCCTCGAATAAACGCACTAGCAAACGCCAGAATTATTATGCAATCCTAAATGCAATAATTACCTAATCAATAACAATCCAAATCCACAAACTAATAACAAACTAGAAATTTGAAAATAAAACTTAACTACCCCCAAACTAATCTAGAGCAATGTCCTCATGCGAAAAATATAACAAAATAAAACAGAGAACTTCCCTGACGATCTTATTCTTCGGGTGGTGCATCATCATCCTCGCTCATCTCTTGATCGGAAGGGGGAAATACAGGGAAAACAGGAGCAGTCGGGAAATGGCTAAGTTGCACGCCCGGATGTGATTGGACGGTCAGTGCATTCTGTGCAGCAAATTGGTCAACTAACAATTTGAAAATCACGCCTAGACGTTCCGACAAGCGCACATTCTGGGATTCCATGTTGTAAAACCAGCCATCTATCTCCCGCTGGACAGCTTCGGGGACCACACCACGATGAGCTGCTGTAGATGGGCTATAAGTAGGTGGAGCCTGAGGTGGTGGGTCTTGTGCAGGTGCAACTTGGGGAATTATGAAACCCAATCCCCTAGGGTGATTTGCCCCACCTATCCACACTTTGTATCTACTTATCAACTTGTGGTCCAGCACTGGCATGGCCTTTTGAATCATCTCGTCGGACTTCCATTTGACACCGAACTTGGCACACAAAATGCAGATAAGAGACGGATGTGGTAACCCTCCAGTGGTACTTCCACGAGATGCTCGAAGGACAGATTGCAAAATGAGATGTCCCACATTAATTTTATAGCATTTGATGATTGAGTAAAGAAGGACTGCACGTTCCTGAGTAACATGACTCACATGTGTACATGGCATGAGTTTTGCGCAAATGAACGCATACCATGCCTTCCCATATAAGCTGAGATTCGATAGTGGGAAAGTCATGTTTTTCGCGTTCATTCACGGTCCATGTGGTGCCCGGCTGACAAAGTTCACGTATTATCTGCTCATAGTCCGGTCCATCACTAATAAAACCAACATACTCATCATGAAAATCCTCAACTGGCAATTGATAACACTCATTGAAGTCCTCTTCGCCAATTTCCACTGTTTTGCCCCTTACAAATACCGTATAGTGATCTTGTTCGGGCACGTTGGCATAAAATTCTTTCACCACTGTTATTACGGTTGGTTCGGGCTGCTCAGTAAGTGTGATCCAGTTCCTCTCAGCTATCATGACTGCCATGTCGCCATCCTTTGATTGATCCGGTCTCAACCCACGCTCTGGAACCAATGACCGAGTAGCCATTCAATTATATCTTTCCTGAGCCGCATGACTGACAAAACGGCGGCTGTCAAATCGTGGAGGTGGAGTTGAGGCGGTCCCTGACCCTTCACCACGTTGGCATTTGGATGCCATGCCAAAAATTCAACAATTATAAGCATATTTATGTATTAGCATCGAATAAAATTGGAAATTGGATAATCTTAGGTTTGACTTTACCCCCAAACTTTAAAATATATGTCGAATTTGACTACATTAGTGGGGGATTATACTTGACACAAAAATGCAACAACATGCACAATAGTATCAATCGGAGTCAGGGATTATTCAGTTTTGAGAATGAACGCAAGCCACACAGGAAATGTCAGCAAGAGTTGCCATGTAGTGCAATAAGAGACATGCATGTATCAAAATAGTGTAATTCCCCCCACTCTAAGTGACTATGTGTAATGAAAGCTATGTGCTACAGTAGATTAAAATCATTGTGGTAGCATGAAGGTCCAAAATGATAGTGCGAAACATGGTGATATGTGTGCATGTAGACAAGATTAATGATTCAGGCAAATTATCAAACACCTTGTGGGTGTGCCATGCATCCCTATCAGTCAAACATTTATAATAACATATGCTCCCAATTTAAGAATTAACACATGTGTCGTAAAAATATAATCAAGATCTGGAGAGTGACATTCTTCGATGTTGGTGTAAAAAGATATACATTTAGTAGAATATGTACATACCAACCATATCCGTAGATAGCTTTTTGCCCCAAAGATCAAATATAATTCAAGACATACCTGGTTAGATCTTGTTGCAATTGAATGAGAAAGATAAAATTTATGGAACAAATGAGAACAATGGATCGTATCTATTTGATCTTAATTATGAAATTGGTATTAACACTACTCAACTATCTTGTGAAGGTAAGGAAGGCTTGTGGCATGGAATTAATAGAGAAGAGAAGTTGAAATAGAAAAGAATTGTAACCGTCCGGTATTTAAGTTCAATTAGGAGTCTGGGACGCAGCCGCAGCGTCGGGGCGCTCAAAATATACTAGGAAACAGCGCCGAGGCGCTATAGGTCAGAAAGGTCATGAAGTGCATAGCGCCGGGGCGCTGTGTTGTAGCCCAAATTGAGAGCCGGGACGCTAATGGTCAGTAGCTCGTGGATGGGGCTAGCGCCGGGGCGCTATAATTGCCCTTAGAGACAGCGCCGGGGCGCTAATGGTCAGTAACTTTTGAATTGGGCTAAGGCTGGGGCTCTTGTTCCCTACACCGTATAAGTTCAAGAATCAAAATAAAAATAAAAATAAAATTAAAATTAAAAAGGAAAATGATTGGGTTGCCTCCCAATAAGAGCTTGGTTTACTGTCGTCGGCTCGACTTTGCTGGTGTGTTCAATTTTCCACTGAGTCGGAGAGGTTCATGACCGTAATGTGACGTTCAATGGGCCCACTCCAATAATGTTTGAGTCTTTGACCGTTAACCTTGAATGGGCAATTTGAATTTGGTTTTTCGATCTCGATGTTACCGTGTGGTGCAACAGACACGACTGTAAAAGGACCTGACCAACGTGATTTCAGTTTCCCAGGAAATAAACGTAATCTCGAGTTGAAAAGCAAGTCTTGTTGGCCCGGTTCAAATGTTTTAGTGAGAATTTTCTTATCATGCCATGCTTTGACCTTCTCTTTGTATAGTTTTGCGTTTTCATAAGCGTTGAAACGAAGTTCATCCATCTCATTCAACTGCAGTAACCTTTTCTCACCTGCTGCTTGTTCATCAAAATTTAGCTTTTGAATGGCCCAGTGTGCACTATGCTCTAACTCGACTGGGAGGTGGCACGCCTTTCCGTAAACCATTCGATAAGGTGACATACCGATCGGATTCTTGTATGCTGTACGATATGCCCATAGAGCATCGTCAAGACGTAAAGACCAATCTTTTCGTGACGGATTGACCACCTTTTCCAGAATCCTCTTAACCTCCCTATTCGAGACCTCAGCTTGGCCATTAGTGGGGATGATACGCAGCTGCTATTTTATGATGAACCCCATACTTCACCAACAATTTTGTGAACTGCTTGTTACAGAAATGTGTTCCCTCATCACTTATTATTGCCCGCGGAGTTCCAAATCGCGTGAAGATATTTTTCTTTAAGAATCGAAGAACGACGTTGGCATCATTTGTGGGCAAAGCTGCGGCTTCTACCCATTTGGACACATAATCCACCGCCAACAGAATATACTGATTATTAAAAGATGAGGGAAATGGTCCCATGAAATCGATTCCCCAGACGTCGAACAGCTCTACCTCCAATATAGAGTTGAGTGGCATTTCATTTCGCTTGGAGATATTACCTACGCGTTGACATCGATCACACTTTAGCACACAGAGATATGCATCCTTGAATAACAAAGGCCAGTAGAATCCTGATTGTAACACCTTCGTCGCAGTTCGACCACTGGAATAATGACCTCCATAATCGAATGAGTGGCAATGACCCAAGATACTGTCCATCTCTTCATGTGGCACACAACGTCTAATCATTTGATCCGCGCAGGCTTTAAACAAGAATGGTTCATCCCAATAGTACTGCTTCACGTCATGGAGGAATTTCTTTCGTTGTTGTGAGTTCAACTCCGGTGGTAACACCTTAGCAACCACATAGTTCACATAATCAGCATACCAAGGCAGTGTTGTGGTTACTCGAAGAAGTTGTTCGTCCGGAAATTTCTCGTTAATCAATGCATTGTCTTTTCTCTGCACCTCATCATTTTCCAATTGCGAAAGATGATTCGCTACTTGATTTTTTGTACCCTTTCTATCCCGAATCTCCAAATCAAATTCTTAAAGCAATAACACCCACTGTATCAATCTTGGTTTGGCATCCTTCTTCTCGATCAAATATTTGATTGCAAAATGATCAGTATAGACAATGACCTTGGTTCCGATGAGGTATGCTCTGAATTTGTCAAAGGCGAACACAACTGCAAGTAGTTCTTTTTCGGTGGTTGTGTAGTTCAACTGAGCATCTGTCAACGTCTTTCTTGAGTAATAGATTGTATGGAAAATTTTGTTGTGCCGTTGACCCAAAACTGCTCCCACTGCATAGTCGCTGGCGTCGCACATCAATTCGAATGGTATAGACCAATCGGGTGCGACAATGATTGGAGCAGATACTAACTTCTTTTTTAAAATTTCGAATGCCTCGATACATGACTGATCTATTTTGAAGGGCACATCTTTCTCTAATAGGGAACACAAAGGTTTTGAAATTTTTGAAAAATCTTTGATGAAATGTCTGTAGAAACCCGCATGTCCCAAGAAGCTCCGAATTCCTTTCACAGATGATGGAGGTGGTAATTTCTCAATAGTCTCAATCTTCATTTTATCCACCTCTAATCCTGCTGCAGAAACCCTATGCCCGAGAATAATCCCTTCCTTCACCATAAAGTGGCATTTTTCCCAATTAAGAACTAGATTAGTCTCCACGCACCGTTTCAACACTAAATTCAGATTTTTCAGGCACAAATCAAAGCTATCACCGAACACAGAAAAATCGTCCATAAATACCTCCAAATTTTTCTCGACCATATCGGAGAAGATTGCCATCATGCATCGCTGAAAGGTTGCTGGTGCATTGCATAAACCAAAAGACATTTGCCAAAATGCAAACGTACCGTATGGGCATGTGAAGGTCGTTTTCTCTTGATCCTCCGGTGCTATAGCAATTTGATTATATCCGGAATAACCATCCAAGAGACAATAGAACTGATGTCCCGCTAACCTATCCAACATCTGATCAATGAATGGCAAGGGGAAGTGATCCTTGCGTGTGGCTTTATTTAGCTTGCGGTAGTCCATGCATACTCTCCATCCTGTAACTATTCGAGTAGGGATGAGCTCATTCGCCTCATTCTTCACCACTGTCATACCCCCTTTCTTTGGTACGCATTGTACAGGACTCACCCATGAACTATCTGAGATCGGGTAAATAATGCCAGCATCCAACCACTTTATAATCTCCTTTTTCACCACCTCCTTCATGATGGGGTTTAGCCTTCTTTGCATCTCGATGGTTGGTTTTGCCCCTTCTTCCATTAAGATTTTATGCATACAGAATGATGGGCTAATACCTCGAATGTCCGCTATAGTCCACCCAATTGCTGTTTTGAATTTTCGCAAGACACGCAGCAGTTTCTCCTTTTGCGTATCATTCAATTCTGTTGAAACAATAACTGGTAGGGTATCGTCTTTGCCCAGGTAAGCATATTGCAGATGGGATGGTAATGGCTTTAACTCTAGCACCGGTGGCTCTTCTATTGATGGTTTAAACTTTTTACCTTCCGCTTCGGGCCTCTCTATGGTGTCGAAGGATTGATTGCCTTTCCGAAACACTGATGGTGTGTCTAGCCATTTGACGTATTCGATATCCTCTTCAATACCATAGTCATCTGCCCCGAGCAAAATTGATTCAAGTGGGTCCTCTGAAAAAGTTATGTTGAATTTATGATTCACCAATTCCTCCATAATATCAACCCGCATACATTCACCTTTTTCTTTTGGGTACGACATTGACTTGAAAATGTTAAAGGTGACCTGTTGATCTTCAACTCGCATTGTCAATTCACCTTTTTGAACATCAATCAATGTTCTTCCTGTCGCCAAAAATGGATGCCCAAGAATGATCGGGATTTCACTGTCCACTTCACAATCCAGAATAAAGAAATCCGCAGGGAAGATGAATTTATCCACTTTTACTAACACATCTTCAACTATACCTCGTGGATATGTAACCAACCTATCTGCTAACTTGAAACTGATATTTGTTAGGCGTGGAGCCTGAAGTCCGAACTGGCTGTAGACGGATAATGGCATTAGATTTATACTGGCCCCCAAATCGCATAAAGCTCGTCCCGAAAATTGATTTCCAATCTCGCACGGAATATTAAAGCTACTTGGATCCTTGAGCTTTGGCGGTAATTTATTCTGAATGATAGCACTGCATTCCTCTGTCAATGCTACTATTTCAAATTCACCCAATTTCCTCTTCTTTGACAAAACCTCCTTCATAAACTTCGCGTAACTCGGCATTTGTTCCAAGGCTTCGGCGAAGGGGATGTTGATATGCAATTTCTTGAAGATATCCAAAAATCGTGAGAACTGCTTATCTAACTTGGATTTCTGAAATCTCTGCGGATACGGTATGGGAGGCATTGTATTGGTTGGTTTTGAATTTTTCTGCTGTAAGGTCTCATCTTGACGCTTTTTGGTCTCCACCACTTCATCGGTTTCAATTGATACCTTGTCCTCTTTTTCCTTATCTATGATGGACTCTGGTAGTTCTTTTCCACTTCGTAGGGTTACCGCCTTACAATGCTCATCTCTGCCCGGGTTTTTCTCAGTGTCGCTCGGAAGTGTTCCCAGTGGTCGGTTATTCAATGCCTGTGCCATTTGTCCCATTTGATTTTCTAGATTTTTGATTGATGCATGCTGACTTTGTATACTTAGCTCCAATTGATTAAATCTCTTATCACTCTCCTCGCTCTTTTTCTCAGTTGCTTTCACAAATCTTTCCAAGGCTTCTTCCCAACTTGTTTTCCGCATAGTTTGTTGTGTCTGGTTTTGAAACCCGGAATTGTTTTGTTGTTTTGGCACTTGTTCTGCAGCTTGGTTATTACTCCATGAAAAACCCGGATGATTTCTACACCCCGGATTATATGCATTTTGATTCTGATAAGGCTGAGTAGATCGATTATAACTCCCTACATATTGTGCTGCTTCAGCATTTATGGCACATTGATCCGTAGTATGACCCCCAGCACATATATCACAAACCATCGCTACCTGCTGAGTGGATTGTGGTCGCAATAATTCTATCTGCTTAGCCATTGCGGTCATTTGCACTTGTAATGATGTTATCGCATCCACATCATACTTTCCCGATGTTTTCGGAGGATTATTTCTTGTCATGGGCCACTGATAGTTGTTGGTGGCCATCGTTTCTAACAACTTATATGCCTCGTCCAAATTTTTTGACATAATCGCTCCTCCTGCTACTGCATCAATACTTGCCCTCGTGGATGCTTGTAAACCATCACAAAATATTCCCAATTGCATCCACTGTGGAATTCCATGGTGTGGGCACTTGCGGAGCATATCCTTAAACCTTTCCCATGCCTCATACAACGATTCTGAATCAAAATGTGCGAAGGTATGAATATCATTCCATAGTTTTGCTGACTTTGCTGGTGGGAAAAACTTAGCTAGAAATTTTTGAGCTAAATCGTCCCAAGTAAGGATTGAGTCTGAAGGCTGAGAGTGTAACCAACTTCATGGTTTATCTTTCAGGGTAAATGGGAACATTCTCAACCTTATAGCATCTTCTGACACGTTATTGAATTTGAAGGTGTCGCAAACCTCCAAGAAACTTAAGATGTGCTCATTCGGATCATCTAATGTACTTCCCCCAAACTGACATTGATTTTGAAGCATTTGAATGGTTGCTGGTTTGATCTCAAAGGTGTTAGCATTGATTGCCGGCCTCCTAATACTCGACTGAATGTCCGCGACATTTGGCATGGCATAGTCCCGAAGTGGTTTCTGATCGTTCCCTGCTATGTTCACTAGAATTTCTTGTTCTGCCAGTTTTTCTTCCTCGGGTGGTGCCGCACTAGTCGATTGCGCTTTCCGGAACTCCCTTTCAATCTCGTCTGTATAAGGAAAAAGTTCCTTTCTCGCCTTTGATCTAGTGAGCATACACTTCCAAAGAATTCCTGCAAAGACAAGAAGAAAAATAAGTAACGTTTTAATTAAGAACGAATTGATTATAACTAATATGGAATTAATATTAACAAAGAGTTCCCCGACAACGGCGCCAAAAACTTGTTGATTGATTTCGCAATCAATGAATACGTGCAAGTATACACGGTCAACAAGTAATATAATGATGAATTAGAGTGTCGATCCCTCAGAGAATTCCAATTAATAAACTCTAACTACTAGTACTATATCAATTCAATTTTATTTAAACAACCGAAAATTTTGATTCTTTAAAACTAAAAAAAATTAATTTTAATAAAGCAAGAAATTATTCTAAAAGAAAATAAAGAACAAATCAATAATTATTTGAATACAAATAAATGATAATTAAGACTCCAATTTCCCTAATTATGATTATTAAATCACTTATCTAATTATCCCAATTATTATATCTACTGAATTGTTAACAGGAATTCTCAAATGCCAAAAGTCCTCTCTCGAGTGATCAATTGCCTCCTATTTAACCCATATTAATTTTGCTATATCTCTATACAAAATAATTGAATTAAACTCGTTACAAACCCAATTCCTTTTATGTTACATGCGGCAAATAGATATTCTCATTCTATTCACAAACCTAATTATTCACTGTGCAAATAACTAAGTCACATGTCACCCTGCCCAGTTCTAACTCTAGAATTCCTTTCCCAATTCCTTCTAGAGTAACACGGTAATTATTGGCTAGATAATTAATCAATAAACACAAAGCAAGATGAACAATTCACTTCAACATAAATAATTAGAATAAATTAAATAATTAACTCATAACCATAATAAGTTCCATTGGAATCTTAATAAAAGGAATTAGTTCATGACGAAAATAAAAGCTATAAATAATTGATAAATCATCCTTAATGAGTTAACAATTTAAAAGAATAAAGAAGAAGAAGAACTCCAATTTTTCAGCTTTCAGATCTACTCCTATTCCTCCGTTAATCTCCCCAATGTCCAGCCTCCTTCAATAAAAAGAATCACTTTATATATATGTTTATTTTTTATTTCCCCCAACTCCACAACTCCTAATCCAAATAGATTCCTCATAAACTCCTCCAACAAGGTCAAACTAATAGTCAAAGTGTTGTCCAAGCCTGCCTCACGTGCGCGATCCGTGTCAGAACCAGCCACGGCTCAGCGCCCCGGCGCTATTTGTAATGCATTTCCCAGTGCCCCGGCGCTATCTTCTGAAAAATTACAACTTTGCCATTTATTAGCTTAAATCCCCAATTTGTCTTCTCAGCTTCCGAATCTGCAATACAACACATAAACACAGTAAAAATATTCCTAAATGACTCGAAAATACAATAATTTAAACCCAAGTATATCCGATTCATGGGTATATTACCCAATCATCAATAGATCAACAGATATATATATGAATTCAAAGGCTATCAACGTATCCAACTGGATAAAATAATTTATACTGAGCAGTCACTAAGAACTATTGAACATCTACTAGAATTACCAATATTAAACTGATAACCCAAAAAAATCAAGTACGATAGATGATCAGTCTACAATACTCTATGTTTTGCATAACACCACAGTAATATTATAGCGTGTGTTGGGGCTTCCAACAATAAACACTCCCATTACCAAAAGGGTTGCTCAACTCAGTTTAAAAGATTTCTGCACCAGTCAATTGGTTTGCACAATTTTATAAACATGCATATAGTCTAGCCGAATCAAATGGCATAGACACTTTACAATATTTAAGAACAATACCAAGTTCAACATGGATAATAGTTTCCACAAGAGTTTAAACATACTAGCTCAATCGAACGAGAAATTAAGATAACTTGCATTCAGAGAGATAAGGTTTGCTTACGATATCCGTTGAATAAAGTAATGCAAGAGTTTAGGATACTTGCATTCAATATATGAATCACATGAAATTCAAGAACTTGCACAAAATTCAAAGTTGTGTAAGTAGAAAACTTACACAATAAAAGTAGGGTTCGGATACTTGCCTTAAGCGTAGTTTATCCACATTAAGAAATCAACACTTTCAAATCCTATTTATAGTGTATTATAAGTACAAGATGCTCATTAGCTAACACATTCTTTATCCAATTTTGACATGATTCAAGTATGCACATATGGTACAAAATCAGCTCATAGGTTTACCATAAAATCAAGTATCTAGTTACTTTATAAGTAAATTTATAATGCTCAAGGTTAATGTTAGGTTTGTAATATTCATGAACGCAATCAAATTGCACAAAATAAGCAGAAATGTGTAAAAATCAGAGTTTAAAATTTTTCAAACTATATACCCGGATCATCCTTTATGCACAATTATTAATTAAACGAAAAGATATGAAGAACAAGAATCATACCCTTGAAGATTCGAGCTTCCTCAGGTACAAGTTCACCTCTAATCCTTTTCGCTTTCAACTTAAATCCACCAGGTTTGGTTCCTTCATTTGATCAACGTTATCCACCCAAGTGTTTGGCCTCTAGAGGTGATCCACCAAGGAAGAAGAAAGATTCAAGAAGATGGGTGTTTGACAAAATTTTAATTTTTTTATTTCTCATAGAAAAAGAGTGTACTCTCTAATTATTGGAATCACGTCTGTTGTGAAAAAGTCAACAACAACTCTACACCCATAATAAGACTCCTCTTATTTATAGATGTGAGCAACCCTCCTTAATAATTAAGGAATTAGATTTTATTTTAATTAATTAAACTACTTTAATTAATTAGGCTCACAATCTTATTAGGAATAATTAATTAAAATCTGTTAATTAATTAGTCTCGTAATCTTATTAGGAATATATGAGAGTACTTTTATTAATTAATTCCTAAACCCCTTTAGGAATTAAATAATAATAATAGTAATAATAATAATAAGACTCCCCTTATTAATTTATATTTAATATTTCTAAAATATCAAATAATAAATATTAAGCCATTTAATTTATTCCATCACCATAGATTAAATTAAATATATTTAACTTATTATTACGATTATGTCATTAACTTCTTAAATAATTATTCTTCCTTTTATGGTCTGACCCTTTAGGTTCTCCATATTAAACCGGTTGTGAATAAATCAAGTAGAACAATTCTAATCTTATTTAAATAAATAAATTAAAATATTAATTTATTTAAATAAATAATATTTATTCTACAATAGGGATAAGCCTCCCCAGTGATTAACGACTTTCCAGATAATATAGATTTTAACATTAATCATAAAAGAACCTTTGAGTAAATAGTTACTGTACAATTCAATCCTTACACGATACAATGTCCCAATTAAATATAAGACGTGGAATTACTGTCAAGTCTTATTTTATTTAATTATATGTATTTCGACTCTTAAATGCTCAACTCTAAATAATACAAATTAGAAACTCCTTTCTAATTTTATTCTGCCTTGGCCAAGGACTACTGAGTTGTCATTTATCGAATCGCATAGGACATTTCTCTTCTTTTACTAGAAGTGGTAGATTCTTTATTGATCATACATTATCTCTATATACGACTTATTATACCCAAGCATACCCTTTGATATATCCTAAGGGTCTTAAGGAATAAGTCAAAGTATAACTCATCATACACAAGATACTATGACGATCTCAAGTCCAAGGATCACTTGTACTACTATCACTACATGAATTCCTATTGACAGGCAAGTAAAACTCCATTAGGTATTCTTTAGCGAGCCACGTTCAGTGAACTCATTCTCTAATAAGCACCTACATACTTACTTTAGTGTCTCCACACAAATGATCATGAGATCAATCATCCTCATCCAATGAACAAGAAACGTATGTACCAATCTATCTGGATTCACTAATCCCCAATTTAGTAATCTAACGATTGGAAACTATTTTAGGTTTAAGCTTTCTAAGAATTTAGATCTCATTAGAATGATCATCATCATTATTCTAAAAATATTACTTAAAACTATGGGTTTATCACATATTATAAAACAACATCATGTAGATAATTAAAAACCTTTAATAAATTAATACTTTTTATTAATAAATAAATAAGATTGTTACAAAGTATATGCTTTATCATCAAACATGATTAGCTTGTGTGCATACTACTTTCAATCTCCCACTTACACTAAAGTCAATCGCCATGGTATCTCATACCTTCTTCTCTAAGTGACGATTATCCTGCTGTTGGATAAGCTTTAGTTAATGGATATGTAATGTTGTTCTTGAGAGTCCACTATCTTATTGTTATTTCCCATCTTTCAATGATTCTTATGATCAAATGAAAGTGCCACAACACATGTTTAGATCCAAGATGAGACTTAGGAACTATTCCTAGTTCTGTAATAAACTTTTCATCCAATCAATCAACTTTTAGCTTCATTTATAGTTATATACTTTGTCTTTATCACTAAACCAGTAACTCTTTGCTGTTTGGAACCTTTCCAATTCACTGCACCACTGTTCAAGGTAACCCTTTGCCTTAAAATGGATTTTCTGTCGTCTTGGTCTGTCTAAAAAACTTGAGTCTGTTAAGCCCTCTAGTTTTAATTTCGACCCACCATGAATATTATCACATCCTTAGTGCCGATTAAATACTTTAAGATGTTTTCATTGACTCACAATGAACTTCTCCAGAATATGACTGATCATCATCAGGTCTCGTATATTTCATTGTATATATGATTTTCACTCCTGCGATCTCTCTTTTCAGGAGTCTATGGGGACTATTAAGAGAGATTCACTCCATGACTCATCAACATGAGACATCTCTTGGAGTTTGCCATGCTAAACGACTTTAGCATCAAATGAATATACGTTCCTTGGGTTAAGTCGAGCATCCTCTTAAATCTATCTATATAGATTTGTATCCTCAATTACAATACTCTTCCCAAATCATTCATGGAGGAATGTTTAGATAACTTTATCATTACTGATTATAGCATTGGTATGCCATTCCTTATCCGTAGTATATCAACATATAATACTAGGAATGTCACGACGCTCCCACTGACCCTTTTGCACATACTAGGTTCATTCTTGTTTTTGATAAAATCAAACTCTTTTGATTGTCTCATCAAAACGAATGTTCCATTTTTGAGAAACTTGCTTCAATTCATTTCTCTGAGTGTCTACAACTCTTCTCTCATCGTATGCAACTGGATCATCATCTTCTATGATGCGTACCTCATCATCATCATCCATGATTAATCCATACCTCTCAGGTATCTTCAGTATTATTTCAGATTTACGATTCGGTTGTGGTACAATAGGTTTATCTACAAGTTCATCTTATTTGACTTATAATATTTTGTGATTCTTGAACTCTTCAAGATTCTATTATCCTCCCACTAGCCCCTTCAATGATAAACACCTTTATCTTATAAGGTAGTGTGTTTCACAACAAACACCTTTTGCTAAGTAGGATTATAGAACATATACCCTAAACTTACTTTAGGATGTCCCACAAATTTGTACTTGTCAAATTTTGTCCCAAGCTTATCCTTTGAAACCTTTTTCACATAAGCTGGACAACCCCTTATCTTAACATACTTAAGATTAGGAATCCTCCCT
The DNA here is from genome assembly GCA_016801055.1 of Panax notoginseng. Taxonomy (NCBI): domain Eukaryota; kingdom Viridiplantae; phylum Streptophyta; class Magnoliopsida; order Apiales; family Araliaceae; genus Panax; species Panax notoginseng. The sequence goes on from CM029013.1 coordinate 158,170,778, forward strand.
GTCCATAACTTTTATGAAGTATTGGGCTGGATTTTGAAGTTACCTTTTCGTAGATATGCAGCCATTTCTAGGATATTATCCCAGAAGGATACTGGAATGTCGGTAAAATCATTATGGACCGCACCATGTCTAACAAGGTAAGATTTTTCCTTTCAGATACATCAATCAATTATTGCATATCAGGAGGTGTCCATTGTGAGAAAACCATTTGAGATGATTTAGACACTCATTGTACAAGTATTCCTTTCTTGATCTGATCAAAAAATCCTAATACTTTGCCAATTTGTTTCACTTTTGAATTCTTTGAACCTTTCAAATAATTCACACTTGTATTTCAACAAATACACATATTCAACTCTTTGAATGTTCATCTCCTTTTCTTATACTAGTTTGTTCAATTTGTAAAATAATTTTTCAAATGTAAGTCAAGTATACAAAATTCATTAAGTAATATTTCAGTTCTATACAAAACATTATTATTATAAATAGAACAATAATTGTTCATAAATATAATACCAAAGATTTCATTGTCCAACAACAAAATGAAAATAATGTTTCTAACAAGAATTGGAATACAATAACAACTTATTGACTTAATTGATTTGCCCGTAGGCATTGCTAAATAATAAGTTTCTATGGCTAATGTGGCAACCTTTGTTTAATTTCCCACACATAGGATTACTTATATTTGTTTAGCTTTCTAGTTCTGCTTGGTCCCTTCATAAATCTATATTTATGATAACCAAAGTCGGTGTCCAATACCCAAGTAGAACCTTGACTTAAAGAAAAAATTATTTTAAATCATAAACAAATTTGTATTTGTAACCGAAACATCACTAAGCTTCTTTGGTTAGCCTCTGCAAGATGTTTCTCGCAGTTTCTTTCCAGTGTCCAGGCTTATTGTAGTGGAAGCAAACTTATTTGCTATCCGTATCAGTTTTGTTCTTATTATCCTTTATTTTTGCCTTTCTATTTACCTTCTTTGAATCGTTTTTCTTTTCAGAACATCCTTTGGCCCCTACCAGTAAGACATGGTCTTTCTTGGTTGGAAGTGACTCTCAACATTTTTCAACATGTTAAGCAAATCAGCGAGGCTGATATCTAGCTTGCTCATATGAAAAATTCACAATAGTTGTGAAAAGGAGTCCAGAGTGACTACAAGATCAAATCTTGGCTCAACTCTCCATCCATGACAAAACCCGTTGTCCTTATTATTCAATCAAATTGATCATGTTTAGGACATGTGTCTGTACTGTAGTGTCTTTAGTCATTCTAGATCAAAAGAGCTCCTTAGATATTTGATATCTTCCAGTCTTACTTTCCTCACCATCAACTACTTGACATGCAGGAGTATAGTAGGAG
>CM029013.1:159379252-159434864 GCA_016801055.1 Panax notoginseng
AGTCATTTTAAGTAGATCTCGATCATAATTGAATCGAACAATCTTTAACCTTTTTATATAATCTAGTCTTTCTTATTAAACGAAAATTGATTTCTAAAAGAACTCAAATTCCTCCCTCAAATTTCGATAAAAAAAATTTTACTATATGTAAGGAAAATCATGTATAATAAAATAAAACTATATGAATGAATGTGACGCCCCCAAAATTAGGTATACATCACCCATCTTGGGTCGTCAGATACATAGTACAGAATACAAATACAACTTAATAATACAACTGTCGTGTACAAATACACAAAACATAAACTGTGAGATTTGAATACAAATATTATCTTCTAGAGAATATTCATACTCAAAAGGAGTCCTCATTACATTTATTAACACACACCATTACATAAATAGTGAGGACTACTAACTAATACTATCATCGGACCATCACTCCGTTCACCGACTTGTCCCAGCTACGTTCTCATTTCCTGAAGAGAACAGTGAAAGAAAGGGTGAGCTCAACTAGCCCAGTAAGAAATATATGACTAAGATAATGCAGAATAAATTATCATTAGCCTTCAACATGTTAAACTGATAAAAATATAATAGACATCAAGTTTAACTGTAGCGGAACAAGCAATCCATTAAAAGAGTCAAGTAGAAATAAACTCTACTATCTTTATGATTTAAAAGGTTTTTCAACACTGTGATCGCTGAGACTCAGCTTAATAAAATAATCCACATCATCGAATCACCCCTGCACTACGGCCAAGGATATTCGTGTATTCATTAATGGTCATGATCATGCCAACAACTGTCCATCAAATGCACTACGGGCCAATGAGGACTTTTACCACATCATTTGCAACATTACGGTCATGATTATACCGAATAATCCCTGGTCATAATCATACCAAGTCCATCTATGCACTACATGCCACAGATGACTTTCAACATTTTATAAACATGAGGATGATGACAATGATATAAGAATTCAATAAAACAAGTTCAAGAATTAATTTATCCAGGAATTAACAACGTCCAAATTGTCAACATGATACTGCATTGTGAGTAAAATTCAAGAACGCTTAGAAGAATATTTTCTTGAAAAGATACTGGATGAAACGCAACTATCAAGGATATTCCACAAATTTCATGGAGTATAGAAGTCAAAACTTAACCAACTAAAGAATGAATAAGAAAAGAAATCACCATGCATGCGATAGACCGCACAGACAGGTTATTCCAATAGAATAATAAATAATGGAACCAGGTCCGGCGTAAACGCACAGACAGGATTTCCGACAGAATAATAAATAATGGAACCAGGTCCGGTGTAAAACACACAGACAGGATATTCCAACAGAATAATAATAAAAACGGAACCAGGTCCGGTGTAAAACACACAGACAGGATGTTCCAACAGAATAATAAACGGAACCAGTCCGGTGTTAAAACACACAGACAGGATTGTTCCAACAGAATAATAGAAGAATGTCACCAAGTATAGGGTAGACCGCGTATACTGGTTATTCCAACAGAATAATAACGAATGGAATAACAGAAGTTCTCTTCATGAATATAAAAGAAATAATATTTCCCTACCTTAAAAGAACTGGATATGAAAAAGTGATGTAGCATAAATACTCTTATCTCTCTATACTTTTCTCTCTATAGCTTGAATGAATTCGTGAAAAATAATGAAGCCCTAGGCCTCTATTATAGAAAACTAGGGTGGCTCTTTCTTAACGAAGGGTCAAATGACTCTTGGTCTTAACGAAGTCAAATGACTCTTGTAAATTGAAGTACAACTACTATTGACGAAAGTAATTACTATTGCCAAGGTAAATGACTATTGACGAAGTAATTACTATTGACCACGGTAAATACTTATTACGAAGGTAATACTATGACGACGGTAATACTATTGAACGACGGTAAATTACTATTGACGAAGAGACTCTTAATGATGACATATGGCCCCACCATAAAATAAGCCATTTAATTACCACAAGATCAATAGTCGCAATTATTGATTTAATAATATAACATATTATACAGACGAAACTATGACAATAATTAAGAGATATGATGCAGCAATACTATAGCAATAATTGAGTATAGCTGAGTGACTTCTCACGTAAGCATCAATAATCAATACCGTGTGCTACTATGCAACCACACGTATTACTGTACTTTTACTACCGAGTAGTTCAACAGTTTTAACGGTTTTAACGGTAACACTTCAGCCGTTATTTTTAATAAAATATTTTTGTCGTTTTCTCAATCCGACAATAATTCCGTTGTGGGGTCCACCAATGATTGTGTGTCGTACGAATATTCCTCGACAAAAAGAATATTCTCCGACCAAACGAATCTTTTATAACAACTTGCTTACTTTGCAAAATTTATAAATATTACCCACAACTATAACATTATATCAAATTAACTCCATAATATTCAAAAATGATATTTATTGAAAATTCATCTTTATTTTATAAAATTGGGGTCTTACAACCTCCCCTTCTTATGAAATTTTGCCCTCGAAATTAGGGTACGTACCTGGTATGTCGAAGAGGTAAGGATACCTTGATTTCATTTCTGATTCTAACTCCCAAGTCATTTCCTCAACATCGTGGTTTCTCCACAAAACTTTGACTTGAGGTATAACCTTGGAGCGTAGAATATGTTCCTTCTTATCCAAGATTTGAACAGGAACTTCTTCATACGTCAAATCCTCCGCTATTTCGTCCGGTTCTAACTCAATAATGTGGTTCGGGTCTTCCACATATTTGCGTAACATGGATATGTGGAAAACGTTATGAACACGAGACATACTTGGCGGTAAAGCGAGTCTATAAGCCACAGTTCCTACTCGATCGAGGATTAAAAATGGACCGATGAATCGAGGATTTAGCTTTCCTCTCTTTCCAAATCTTGTAACTCCTTTCCATGGAGCAACACGTAAGAACACATGATCTCCTACATCAAATTCCACGTCCTTTCGATGAAGATCAGCATAACTCTTTTGTCGATCTTGTGAGGTTTTTATACGTTGTCGGATCGTTTGAATCTTTTCTGTAGTCATACGTACCAACTCCGGTCCCAACAACGTTGCTTCGCCCACCTCATCCCAGCATACTGGAGAACGACATTTTCTTCCATACAATGCTTCGAATGGAGCCATGCCAATACTTGCTTGATAACTGTTGTTGTAGGAAAACTCCACCAATGGTAAGAACTTGTCCCAACTTCCCTTGAAGTCAAAGACACAGAGTCTTAATAGATCTTCAAGAGTTTGAATAGTCCTCTCTGATTGTCCGTCCGTCTGAGGATGATATGCTGAACTAAATCGTAACTCCGTGCCCATAGCTTTTTGTAAACTAACCCAAAATCGTGAAGTGAATCTTGGGTCTCGATCAGAAACTATGGATACTGGCATACCATGCAGTCTTACAATCTCGTTTATGTACATACGAGCAAGACGTTCAAGTGTATAAGTTTCTCGTATCGGTAAGAAATGAGCAGACTTGGTCAATCTATCATCAACAATGACCCAAATCGCATCAATACCTTGAGAAACCCTAGGAAGACCGGTAACGAAATCCATGGTAATGTGCTCCCACTTCCATTCTGGAATTTCAAGTGGTTGCAATGGACCTTTTGGTACTTGATGCTCCGCTTTGACTCGTTGACAAGTTAGACACCTTGAGATAAACAACGCTATCTCTCTCTTCATATTGCTCCACCAAAATGTATGACGAAGATCATGATACATTTTGGTACTTCCAGGATGGATTGCAAACGGTGTGTTGTGCGCCTCCATCATGATTTCATACTTTAAATCAGGGTTGTTAGGAACACAAAGTCTGGAGTTGACTCGAAGTATTCCTTCCTTCATCGATTCTTGCTTCCGCATAACACCTTCTTGCACTTTCTTCCTCATACGCATCAGCTCCAGGTCTGTAGCTTGAGCAGCTTTAACTTTATCGATTAAAGTCGGTTCTACTCGTATATTCGCCATCATCACATGGGTCCCTGGAGTCTTCAACTCTATCTCCATCCTTTGCAAGTCACACAAAATGGGCCTTTGCGTTGTTAATATTGCACTTGTACCCGCATATGATCTTCTACTCAATGCGTCAGCTACCACGTTCGCTTTTCCAGGATGGTATTGAATGGTATGATCATAATCTTTCAACAGTTCAAGCCAACGTCGTTGTCGCATGTTGAGTTCCTTTTGAGTGAAGAAATATTTGAGGCTTTTATGATCCGTAAAGATCTCCACTTTCTCCCCATACAAGTAATGCCTCCAAATTTTAAGTGCAAAGACAACAGCTGCCAACTCTAGATCATGAGTAGGATAATTCCTCTCATATTCCTTGAGTTGTCTTGATGCATAGGCTATGACTTTTCCATGTTGCATGAGAACGCATCCCAACCCTTTGCTCGAAGCATCACTGTAGATGACAAATCCCTCCGAGCCAGATGGTATTGTTAGAACAGGTGCTGAAATGAGTCTCCTCTTGAGTTCTTGAAAACTCTGCTCACATTCTTCGCTCCAACCAACTTTGTATCTTTCCGAGTCAGCTGAGTTAATGGAGTAGCGATTCGAGAAAATCCTTCCACGAATCTCCGATAATAACCAGCTAAACCAAGAAAGCTACGTACCTCGGTCACTGATTTAGGTTGCTCCCAGCTTTGAATAGCTTCAATCTTTGCCGGGTCAACCGATATTCCACGACTTGATACTACGTGCCCAAGGAATGCTACCTCTTCCAGCCAGAACTCGCATTTCTTCAACTTGGCATAAAGCTTGTATTCACGAAGCTTTTGGAGTACCAGCCTCAAGTGTTGCTCATGATCTTCACGGCTTTTGGAATAAATAAGGATGTCATCAATAAAGACGACCACAAAGTGATCCAAATATTCCTTGAATACCCGGTTCATCATATCCATGAAGGCAGCAGGAGCATTAGTCAATCCAAAGGACATGACTAGGAATTCATAATGCCCGTACCGAGTTCTAAAAGCCGTCTTTGGAATATCCTCAGTTCTAACCTTCAGCTGATGATATCCAGAACGAAGATCGATCTTTGAAAAGAATTGTGCTCCTTGCAACTGGTCAAACAGGTCATCAATACGTGGCAATGGGTACCTGTTTTTGATGGTGACATGATTCAACTCCCGATAATCAATACAAAGTCGCATACTTCCATCTTTCTTCTTCACGAATAGAACAGGAGCACCCCAAGGAGAAGTACTAGGACGAATAAAGCCAATGTCTAACAATTCCTGCAGTTGGATCTTTAACTCCTGAAGTTCAATAGGAGCCATTCGATATGGGGCTTTGGAAATGGGTTTTGTACCGGGTTCAAGGTCGATACAAAATTCAATTTCACGCTCTGGGGGTAGGCCAGGAAGTTCTTCAGGGAATACGTCAGGGAATTTATTAACAATAGAAATATCATTCAAAACTGACGTATTTTTGTTTAGATCTGTGACATGAGCTAAGAAAGCTTGACATCCGTTTTTCAATAAACGAATAGCTTTATGGCTTGAGATGACAGCGATTGATTTTAATGGTTTGGTTGCTTGAATTCGCATAATAGGTCGATTAGGAATATGAAAGCTAACAACCTTACGAAAACAATCAATTTTTGCATAATGAGTAGTTAACCAATCAATCCCTAGAATCACGTCAAATGCAAGTATTTTTAATGAAATCAGATCGATAGGTAATGTGTGGGTACCAACTTGAACCAAACAAGACTTATAAACAGTGGAGGTAATGAAGGTTTCTCCCAACGGAGTTTCCACAGATAAGTCAAAGTCTAATTTCTCCGGAATCAAATTTAATCGATGAGCGCAAGTAGGAGAAATAAAAGAATGGGTTGAACCGGTATCAAATAAAGTATAAACTTCTTTAGAGTTTATAATAAGCTTACCCGTGATGACCTCATTTGGGTTCCTTGCTCTCTGGGAGTTCACAACAAACGCTCTCCCTTGCACAACCGGTTTTGACTTTTCTGGGACGGCTTTTGGTGCCTCCATCCTAGCTGAATTTGTCTTCGGTAAACGACAAAATCGGGCTAAATGACCTTCTCTTCCACAATTATAACATGCTTTGGACGGCATCGCGCAGTTTGGACTGATGTGCCCCTCCCCTCCGCATTTGAAACATATGATAGGTGGTCGTTCTCCTTCCTTAACGACAGGTGCTGGTGCTGACGTCTTTCCATCATTGTTGAATCTCCTCTTCTTGAAATGTCCATTTTTATTGTTTTGGCCCTGATTACCACCGAAGTGGTTACCATTTCTGGCCTGTTGATTCCCTCCACGCTTGTTGTCACCGCTTCGATGACTGCTCTCACTGGTATTATCATTTTGCCGGCTGCTCTCTTTTGGTTGCGTTGTCTCGTTATTGCGCTCCACCAACTGAGCCCTATTTACAACATCTGAATACAAACACAGTTTATGAGAAACAAGATGTTGACGTATCTCCGGCTTCAAACCTCTTAAAAACATCCGCGTCATTCTTTCTTCATTATCCACCAGGTGGGACGCAAACCGGGATAACTCCGCAAATTTTGCCTTGTACTGCGACACGGTCATATTATTCTGCTCCAATTTGATGAACTCCACCTCCTTCATGTGACGAATACTCTCGGGAAAGTATTTGTCGTTAAACAGCTCTTGGAACTTCTCCCAGGACATCTTCAGTGCGGCAGGTTGAGTACGCTTTATCGATTCCCACCAGTAATCTGCCTCTCCTCGCAACATAAAGGCGGCAAAGGGAACCTTTTGCTCCTCGGAGCAACCCAAGACATCAAATATCTTGGTGATCTGCTTTATCCATGTTTCAGCTACAAGTGGTTTGGGTTCTCCCTTAAACTCCGGTGGTCCCAGCTCCTTAAACTGTTTAGCGGTGACCGCCAGAGAGTTTCCAGTATTTCCACCTACGTTGTGGACAGGAGCCGCTTTCACCTGTTGTTGCATGAATTGCATAAAGCCTCTGAACATTTGATCATTCATCATTTGGTCAGTGTTGTTGTTTGCATGAGGATTGACACCTTCCTGATGCACATTATCCTGATTATTGATATGTGGTGAATCAACAGTCGTCTGTGCTCCATTGCTATTCTCAACGTTCTCAGATGCCATTTTCAGATACTGCCACAAAATAAAAATTAATTGATATGTCATATATTATCCTTATATTATGACCGACCAATTAAATACCATGCAAATAAACTTAGGTATGTCATACTAGCGAAGGAATTCCCCGTCTCTCCCCTCCTAGTTCTATTCTCACATCTTAGCCAGGGATCATATCCCTAAGCTCTGATACCAACTGTGACGCCCCCAAAATTAGGTATACATCACCCATCTTGGGTCGTCAGATACATAGTACAGAATACAAATACAACTTAATAATACAACTGTCGTGTACAATACGACAAAACATAAACTGTGAGTTTGAATACAAATATTATCTTCTAGAGAGTATTCATACTCAAAAGGAGTCCTCATTACATTTATTAACACACCATTACATAGAATAGTGAGGACTACTAACTAATACTATCATTCGGACCATCACTCCGTACCCCGACTTGTCCCAGCTACGTTCTCATTTCCTGAAGAGAACAGTGAAAGAAAGGGTGAGCTCAACTAGCCCAGTAAGAAATATTATGACTAAGATAATGCAGAATAAATTATCATTAGCCTTCAACAATGTTAAACTGATAAAATATAATAGACATCAAGTTTAACTGTAGCGGAACAAGCAATCCATTAAAAGAGTCAAGTAGAAAATAAACTCTACTATCTTTTATGATTTAAAAGGTTTTTCAACACTGTGATCGCTGAGACTCAGCTTAATAAAATAATCCACATCATCGAATCACCCCTGCACTACGGCCAAGGATATTCGTGTATTCATTAATGGTCATGATCATGCCAACAACTGTCCATCAATGCACTACGGGCCAATGAGGACTTTTACCACATCATTTGTAACATTACGGTCATGATTATACCGAATAATCCCTGGTCATAATCATACCAAGTCCATCTATGCACTACAGGCCACAGATGACTTTCAACATTTTATAAACATGAGGATGATGACAATGATATAAGAATTCAATAAAACAAGTTCAAGAATTAATTTATCCAGGAATTAACAACGTCCAAATTGTCAACATGATACTGCATTGTGGAGTAAAATTCAAGAATGCTTAGAAGAATATTTTCTTGAAAAGATACTGGATGAAACGCAACTATCAAGGATATTCCACAAATTTCATGGAGTATAGAAGTCAAAACTTAACCAACTAAAGAATGGAATAACAAAAGAAATCACCATGCATGCGATAGACCGCACAGACAGGTTATTCCAATAGAATAATAAATAATGGAACCAGGTCCGGCGTAAACGCACAGACAGGATATTCCGACAGAATAATAAATAATGGAACCAGGTCCGGTGTAAAACACACAGACAGGATATTCCAACAGAATAATAATAAAACGGAACCAGGTCCGGTGTAAAACACACAGACAGGATGTTCCAACAGAATAATAAACGGAACCAGGTCCGGTGTAAAACACACAGACAGGATGTTCCAACAGAATAATAGAAGAATGTCACCAAGTATAGGGTAGACCGCGTATACTGGTTATTCCAACAGAATAATAACGAATGGAATAACAGAAGTTCTCTTCATGAATATAAAAGAAATAATATTCCCTACCTTAAAAGAACTGGATATTGAAAAAGTGATGTAGCATAATACTCTTATTCTCTCTATACTTTTTCTCTCTATAGCTTGAATGAATTCGTGAAAAATAATGAAGCCCTAGGCCTCTATTTATAGAAAACTGAGGGTGGCTCTTGGTCTTAACGAAGGGTCAAATGACTCTTGGTCTTAACGAAGGGTCAAATGACTCTTGGTAATATTGAAGGGACAACTACTATTGACGAAAGTAATTACTATTGCCCAAGGTAAATACTATTGACGAAGGTAATTACTATTGACCAAGGTAAATACTATTGACGAAGGTAATTACTATTGACGACGGTAATTACTATTGACGACGGTAATTACTATTGACGAAGAGACTCTTAGATGATGACATATGGCCCCCCATAAAATAACCAAACTTACCACAACGTCTCAATTATTGATTTAATAATATAACATATTATACAGATGATACTATGACAATAATTTAAGAGATATGATGCAGCAATTACTGTAGCAATAATTGAGTATAGCTGAGTGACTTCTCACGTAAGCATCAATAATCAATACCGTGTGCTACTATGCAACCACGCGTATTACTGTACTTTTACTACCGAGTAGTTCAACAGTTTTAACGGTTTTAACGGTAACACCTCAGCCGTTATTTTTAATAAAATAATTTTGTCGTTTTCTCAATCCGACAATAATTCCGTTGTGGGGTCCACCAATGATTGTGCCGTCGTACGAATATTCCTCGACAAAAAGAATATTCTCCGACCAAACGAATATTTTATAACAACTTGCTTACTTTGCAAAATTTATAAATATTACCCACAACTATAACATTATATCAAATTAACTCCATAATATTCAAAAATGATATTTATAGAAAATTCATCTTTATTTATAAAAGTTGGGGTCTTACAACCTCCCCTTCTTATGAAATTTCGCCCTCGAAATTAGGGTACGTACCTGGTATGTCGAAGAGGTAAGGATACCTTGATTTCATTTCTGATTCTAACTCCCAAGTCATTTCCTCAACATCGTGGTTTCTCCACAAAACTTTGACTTGAGGTATAACCTTGGAGCGTAGAATATGTTCCTTCTTATCCAAGATTTGAACAGGAACTTCTTCATACGTCAAATCCTCCGCTATTTCGTCCGGTTCTAACTCAATAATGTGGTTCGGGTCTTCCACATATTTGCGTAACATGGATATGTGGAAAACGTTATGAACACGAGACATACTTGGCGGTAAAGCGAGTCTATAAGCCACAGTTCCTACTCGATCGAGGATTAAAAATGGACCGATGAATCGAGGATTTAGCTTTCCTCTCTTTCCAAATCTCGTAACTCCTTTCCATGGAGCAACACGTAAGAACACATGATCTCCTACATCAAATTCCACGTCCTTTCGATGAAGATCAGCATAACTCTTTTGTCGATCTTGTGAGGTTTTTATACGTTGTCGGATCGTTTGAATCTTTTCTGTAGTCATACGTACCAACTCCGGTCCCAACAACGTTGCTTCGCCCACCTCATCCCAGCATACTGGAGAACGACATTTTCTTCCATACAATGCTTCGAATGGAGCCATGCCAATACTTGCTTGATAACTGTTGTTGTAGGAAAACTCCACCAATGGTAAGAACTTGTCCCAACTTCCCTTGAAGTCAAAGACACAGAGTCTTAATAGATCTTCAAGAGTTTGAATAGTCCTCTCTGATTGTCCGTCCGTCTGAGGATGATATGCTGAACTAAATCGTAACTCCGTGCCCATAGCTTTTTGTAAACTAACCCAAAATCGTGAAGTGAATCTTGGGTCTCGATCAGAAACTATGGATACTGGCATACCATGCAGTCTTACAATCTCGTTTATGTACATACGAGCAAGACGTTCAAGTGTATAAGTTTCTCGTATCGGTAAGAAATGAGCAGACTTGGTCAATCTATCAACAATGACCCAAATCGCATCAATACCTTGAGAAACCCTAGGAAGACCGGTAACGAAATCCATGGTAATGTGCTCCCACTTCCATTCTGGAATTTCAAGTGGTTGCAATGGACCTTTTGGTACTTGATGCTCCGCTTTGACTCGTTGACAAGTTAGACACCTTGAGATAAACAACGCTATCTCTCTCTTCATATTGCTCCACCAAAATGTATGACGAAGATCATGATACATTTTGGTACTTCCAGGATGGATTGCAAACGGTGTGTTGTGCGCCTCCATCATGATTTCATACTTTAAATCAGGGTTGTTAGGAACACAAAGTCTGGAGTTGACTCGAAGTATTCCTTCTTCATCGATTCTTGCTTCCGGCATAACACCTTCTTGCACTTTCTTCCTCATACGCATCAGCTCCAGGTCTGTAGCTTGAGCAGCTTTAACTTTATCGATTAAAGTCGGTTCTACTCGTATATTCGCCATCATCACATGGGTCCCTGGAGTCTTCAACTCTATCTCCATCCTTTGCAAGTCACACAAAATGGGCCTTTGCGTTGTTAATATTGCACTTGTACCCGCATATGATCTTCTACTCAATGCGTCAGCTACCACGTTCGCTTTTCCAGGATGGTATTGAATGGTATGATCATAATCTTTCAACAGTTCAAGCCAACGTCGTTGTCGCATGTTGAGTTCCTTTTGAGTGAAGAAATATTTGAGGCTTTTATGATCCGTAAAGATCTCCACCTTCTCCCCATACAAGTAATGCCTCCAAATTTTAAGTGCAAAGACAACAGCTGCCAACTCTAGATCATGAGTAGGATAATTCCTCTCATATTCCTTGAGTTGTCTTGATGCATAGGCTATGACTTTTCCATGTTGCATGAGAACGCATCCCAACCCTTTGCTCGAAGCATCACTGTAGATGACAAATCCCTCCGAGCCAGATGGTATTGTTAGAACAGGTGCTGAAATGAGTCTCCTCTTGAGTTCTTGAAAACTCTGCTCACATTCTTCGCTCCAACCAAACTTTGTATCTTTCCGAGTCAGCTGAGTTAATGGAGTAGCGATTCGAGAAAATCCTTCCACGAATCTCCGATAATAACCAGCTAAACCAAGAAAGCTACGTACCTCGGTCACTGATTTAGGTTGCTCCCAGCTTTGAATAGCTTCAATCTTTGCCGGGTCAACCGATATTCCACGACTTGATACTACGTGCCCAAGGAATGCTACCTCTTCCAGCCAGAACTCGCATTTCTTCAACTTGGCATAAAGCTTGTATTCACGAAGCTTTTGGAGTACCAGCCTCAAGTGTTGCTCATGATCTTCACGGCTTTTGGAATAAATAAGGATGTCATCAATAAAGACGACCACAAAGTGATCCAAATATTCCTTGAATACCCGGTTCATCATATCCATGAAGGCAGCAGGAGCATTAGTCAATCCAAAGGACATGACTAGGAATTCATAATGCCCGTACCGAGTTCTAAAAGCCGTCTTTGGAATATCCTCAGTTCTAACCTTCAGCTGATGATATCCAGAACGAAGATCGATCTTTGAAAAGAATTGTGCTCCTTGCAACTGGTCAAACAGGTCATCAATACGTGGCAATGGGTACCTGTTTTTGATGGTGACATGATTCAACTCCCGATAATCAATACAAAGTCGCATACTTCCATCTTTCTTCTTCACGAATAGAACAGGAGCACCCCAAGGAGAAGTACTAGGACGAATAAAGCCAATGTCTAACAATTCCTGCAGTTGGATCTTTAACTCCTGAAGTTCAATAGGAGCCATTCGATATGGGGCTTTGGAAATGGGTTTTGTACCGGGTTCAAGATCGATACAAAATTCAATTTCACGCTCTGGGGGTAGGCCAGGAAGTTCTTCAGGGAATACGTCAGGGAATTTATTAACAATAGAAATATCATTCAAAACTGACGTATTTTTGTTTAGATCTGTGACATGAGCTAAGAAAGCTTGACATCCGTTTTTCAATAAACGAATAGCTTTATGGCTTGAGATGACAGCGATTGATTTTAATGGTTTGGTTGCTTGAATTCGCATAATAGGTCGATTAGGAATATGAAAACTAACAACCTTACGAAAACAATCAATTTTTGCATAATGAGTAGTTAACCAATCAATCCCTAGAATCACGTCAAATGCAAGTATTTTTAATGAAATCAGATCGATAGGTAATGTGTGGGTACCAACTTGAACCAAACAAGACTTATAAACAGTGGAGGTAATGAAGGTTTCTCCCAACGGAGTTTCCACAGATAAGTCAAAGTCTAATTTCTCCGGAATCAAATTTAATCGATGAGCGCAAGTAGGAGAAATAAAAGAATGGGTTGAACCGGTATCAAATAAAGTATAAACTTCTTTAGAGTTTATAATAAGCTTACCCGTGATGACCTCATTCGGGTTCCTTGCTCTCTGGGAGTTCACAACAAACGCTCTCCCTTGCACAACCGGTTTTGACTTTTCTGGGACGGCTTTTGGTGCCTCCATCCTAGCTGAATTTGTCTTCGGTAAACGACAAAATCGGGCTAAATGACCTTCTCTTCCACAATTATAACATGCTTTGGACGGCATCGCGCAGTTTGGACTGATGTGCCCCTCCCCTCCGCATTTGAAACATATGATAGGTGGTCGTTCTCCTTCCTTAACGACAGGTGCTGGTGCTGACGTCTTTCCATCATTGTTGAATCTCCTCTTCTTGAAATGTCCATTCTTATTGTTTTGGCCCTGATTACCACCGAAGTGGTTACCATTTCTGGCCTGTTGATTCCCTCCACGCTTGTTGTCACCGCTTCGATGACTGCTCTCACTGGTATTATCATTTTGCCGGCTGCTCTCTTTTGGTTGCGTTGTCTCGTTATCGCGCTCCACCAACTGAGCCCTATTTACAACATCTGAATACAAACACAGTTTATGAGAAACAAGATGTTGACGTATCTCCGGCTTCAAACCTCTTAAAAACATCCGCGTCATTCTTTCTTCATTATCCACCAGGTGGGACGCAAACCGGGATAACTCCGCAAATTTTGCCTCGTACTGCGACACGGTCATATTATTCTGCTCCAATTTGATGAACTCCACCTCCTTCATGTGACGAATACTCTCGGGAAAGTATTTGTCGTTAAACAGCTCTTGGAACTTCTCCCAGGACATCTTCAGTGCGGCAGGTTGAGTACGCTTTATCGATTCCCACCAGTAATCTGCCTCTCCTCGCAACATAAAGGCGGCAAAGGGAACCTTTTGCTCCTCGGAGCAACCCAAGACATCAAATATCTTGGTGATCTGCTTTATCCATGTTTCAGCTACAAGTGGTTTGGGTTCTCCCTTAAACTCCGGTGGTCCCAGCTCCTTAAACTGTTTAGCGGTGACCGCCAGAGAGTTTCCAGTATTTCCACCTACGTTGTGGACAGGAGCCGCTTTCACCTGTTGTTGCATGAATTGCATAAAGCCTCTGAACATTTGATCATTCATCATTTGGTCAGTGTTGTTGTTTGCATGAGGATTGACACCTTCCTGATGCACATTATCCTGATTATTGATATGTGGTGAATCAACAGTCGTCTGTGCTCCATTGCTATTCTCAACATTCTCAGATGCCATTTTCAGATACTGCCACAAAATAAAAATTAATTGATATGTCATATATTATCCTTATATTATGACCGACCAATTAAATACCATGCAAATAAACTTAGGTATGTCATACTAGCGAAGGAATTCCCCGTCTCTCCCCTCCTAGTTCTATTCTCACATCTTAGCCAGGGATCATATCCCTAAGCTCTGATACCAACTGTGACGCCCCCAAAATTAGGTATACATCACCCATCTTGGGTCGTCAGATACATAGTACAGAATACAAATACAACTTAATAATACAACTGTCGTGTACAATACGACAAAACATAAACTGTGAGTTTGAATACAAATATTATCTTCTAGAGAGTATTCATACTCAAAAGGAGTCCTCATTACATTTATTAACACACCATTACATAGAATAGTGAGGACTACTAACTAATACTATCATTCGGACCATCACTCCGTACCCCGACTTGTCCCAGCTACGTTCTCATTTCCTGAAGAGAACAGTGAAAGAAAGGGTGAGCTCAACTAGCCCAGTAAGAAATATTATGACTAAGATAATGCAGAATAAATTATCATTAGCCTTCAACAATGTTAAACTGATAAAATATAATAGACATCAAGTTTAACTGTAGCGGAACAAGCAATCCATTAAAAGAGTCAAGTAGAAAATAAACTCTACTATCTTTTATGATTTAAAAGGTTTTTCAACACTGCGATCGCTGAGACTCAGCTTAATAAAATAATCCACATCATCGAATCACCCCTGCACTACGGCCAAGGATATTCGTGTATTCATTAATGGTCATGATCATGCCAACAACTGTCCATCAATGCACTACGGGCCAATGAGGACTTTTACCACATCATTTGTAACATTACGGTCATGATTATACCGAATAATCCCTGGTCATAATCATACCAAGTCCATCTATGCACTACATGCCACAGATGACTTTCAACATTTTATAAACATGAGGATGATGACAATGATATAAGAATTCAATAAAACAAGTTCAAGAATTAATTTATCCAGGAATTAACAACGTCCAAATTGTCAACATGATACTGCATTGTGGAGTAAAATTCAAGAATGCTTAGAAGAATATTTTCTTGAAAAGATACTGGATGAAACGCAACTATCAAGGATATTCCACAAATTTCATGGAGTATAGAAGTCAAAACTTAACCAACTAAAGAATGGAATAAGAAAAGAAATCACCATGCATGCGATAGACCGCACAGACAGGTTATTCCAATAGAATAATAAATAATGGAACCAGGTCCGGCGTAAACGCACAGACAGGATATTCCGACAGAATAATAAATAATGGAACCAGGTCCGGTGTAAAACACACAGACAGGATATTCCAACAGAATAATAATAAAACGGAACCAGGTCCGGTGTAAAACACACAGACAGGATGTTCCAACAGAATAATAAACGGAACCAGGTCCGGTGTAAAACACACAGACAGGATGTTCCAACAGAATAATAGAAGAATGTCACCAAGTATAGGGTAGACCGCGTATACTGGTTATTCCAACAGAATAATAACGAATGGAATAACAGAAGTTCTCTTCATGAATATAAAAGAAATAATATTCCCTACCTTAAAAGAACTGGATATTGAAAAAGTGATGTAGCATAATACTCTTATTCTCTCTATACTTTTTCTCTCTATAGCTTGAATGAATTCGTGAAAAATAATGAAGCCCTAGGCCTCTATTTATAGAAAAACTGAGGGTGGCTCTTGGTCTTAACGAAGGGTCAAATGACTCTTGGTCTTAACGAAGGGTCAAATGACTCTTGGTAATATTGAAGGGACAACTACTATTGACGAAAGTAATTACTATTGACCAAGGTAAATACTATTGACGAAGGTAATTACTATTGACCAAGGTAAATACTATTGACGAAGGTAATTACTATTGACCAAGGTAAATACTATTGACGAAGGTAATTACTATTGACGACGGTAATTACTATTGACGACGGTAATTACTATTGACGAAGAGACTCTTAGATGATGACATATGGCCCCCCATAAAATAACCAAACTTACCACAACGTCTCAATTATTGATTTAATAATATAACATATTATACAGACGATACTATGACAATAATTTAAGAGATATGATGCAGCAATTACTATAGCAATAATTGAGTATAGCTGAGTGACTTCTCACGTAAGCATCAATAATCAATACCGTGTGCTACTATGCAACCACGCGTATTACTGTACTTTTACTACCGAGTAGTTCAACAGTTTTAACGGTTTTAACGGTAACACTTCAGCCGTTATTTTTAATAAAATATTTTTGTCGTTTTCTCAATCCGACAATAATTCTGTTGTGGGGTCCACTAATGATTGTGCCGTCGTACGAATATTCCTCGACAAAAAGAATATTCTCCGACCAAACGAATCTTTTATAACAACTTGCTTACTTTGCAAAATTTATAAATATTACCCACAACTATAACATTATATCAAATTAACTCCATAATATTCAAAAATGATATTTATAGAAAATTCATCTTTATTTATAAAAAATTGGGGTCTTACAATTAATACCTGGTGTTCCGTTGCCAGCTGCCACCGCATCCTAGACAGTCATGTTGTAGACCCTTGCTGTTGATTTTGTCGGCTTGCTGGATGAAGTTGGTCCTGTGATTGCCAAATTTCAGCCACTTTTTTCCATGTTCACGCTTTCTATCTCTGTTCTCCTTTTCGGACAGTCTTTCACCTTATGCTCCTTCGATCCGCACAGAAAACACCTACTAATCGTCCTAGGATTGGGACAGTTGGGAGAAATATGGCCCTCCTGCCCACACTTGAAACATGCAAATTTTCCTTTCAGACATTCCCCCAAATGGTTTTTCCCACAATTCCCACATTGCACCACTGGCTTCTTCTTTGCACCTTCTAGTTTTACATGCACACCCCCAAAGTTGTTCTCCTTCCTCTTTTCACTCCTATTCCCATTGATTGTTTCCATCTTTCTAGTTCCCTCAACTTTACCCTTGTTCCTTCTTTCTTTGTTATAAAGGCTCATGGCCTCACTTCCCTCCTCAGCAATAATTGCTTTCTCCATGAGTGCTGCAAATGTAGGGATTTGCAACACTGCCACTATGTTGTAGAGCCAGGGTTTTAATTCCAGCTCAAACCTTCTAACTTTTCTAGCTTCCGTATCAACTTGATGCAGGGCGAACCTAGCCAACTCATTAAATTTTGCGGCATATTCCGTAACCGTCATATTCTCCTATTTTAATTCAAGAAATTTTACTTCCATCCTAGCCTGCATACTAGATGAAAAATAGTTTTCAAAAAATAAAGTTTTGAATCTTTCCCAAGCAACTACACCTGCTCTAGCCCTCGACTGATTCGCTTCCCACCAAAAAATTGCCTCACCCTTCATCATGTAGATAGCAAAAGTTGTCTATTGCCCCTCAGCTACCCTAGCTATTACAAATGCCTTTTCAATTTCTTTAACCCAAGTTTGGGCTTCTATAGGGTCAATTGTACCTCTAAATTCTGGCGGTTCTGCAGCCTTGAAATCCTTGAAGTTTACCAAGCGGTTATCTGGCTGGTTCCCTGCGACCAGAATTCCATGTTGCATTGCCTGAGCTACCATGTTTGCAAATTACTGCATTGGATCTGGTTATTGTCCCCCAACGTTATTGACAAATTCTTCTGCCCTTTGATTTTTAGTTTGACGTCTTGGCGGCATTATCTGATTAAATAAATCATAATTTAACTTACATTCTAAACCTTATCACATAAGTTTAATATATTAAACTTGTTTTATTACTCAAACATAGGTTCATTTTTATTAATTCAAAGTAATTTACATAACATAGCCCATACTGCTATCCCTTTGTGACTACAAAAGTTGGAATTTACAGCTTTGACCCATACAAAAGTTAAAAATATTACATTACACAAACATATTTATCACACATATTATATTAAATAAACCTACACCACAGAACCTATACTACTTATTCACTACGCCTTTTTCTTGATCTTGGACAACCTTTTGCTTGATGACCTTCTATCCCACAAATGAAATAAACACACTGCTTTGGATTGGGACACTGAGGAGAAAAATTTCCCCCATGTTCGCAATTGTAGCAGACATTTTTCCCTTTCCTGCATATGCCTTCATGCTTCTTATCACAGTTTGTACACTTTTTTATTCGGTTAAAGTTCCCTTGGTTGTTATCAGGATTTCTTATATCACGGTCTTTCATCTTCCTTTTCCCCTTCTTGCTCGGAGCTGCACATGCGTTATTGCTTTTAGCTCCAATTTGGTCAATTTAGATTTTAAGCTTATCTTGTTCTTTCATTGTTTCTATTAATGCTTTCCGCAGTTGGCTATTTAGTAGTTTTTCTATTTCCCATAACTTTTCCAAAGAGGAAACCTGATCCTGTAGATTCTGTACTTCGATTGATGCTTGATCAGCTCCAACTTCAGTATCTGAATCACTATCGGTTAGTTCTACCATTTTCGGATCTGGTACGACATTTTCCACAATAACCACCTCATCGAGGTTGCTTTCACTTTGAGCCTCTATTTCAGCTATTGGCTTTAATATTGGCTCCTTCTTTACGATCCGAGGGTATCCTAATTCTTTTTCACCTGACATCTACACACATAATTTATCCTAATTAGCATGTAATATATACACATAACAAACAATACTTTTGTATAGGTTATCTTTTATTTGGTTTGACGATGAATTTATCCGATTCATCTCTTTTTAAACTCTATATGAGTTATTTATATTTTCAACATTTTCCTCTATTCTAAGGTTATAGCCTATGGTCTATCCCACCTAAGGTTTTTAACCCTAAGCTCTGATACCATGTTGTGATGCCCCTGAATTCAGGTACTTGAAATCCGAACTCGGTGCTGCATGATACCATTTCTATAAGCAGAATAATACTAATAATAATAACAATAATATAGATTATCAAATTTAATTTACATATTATCAGAGTTTTCAAATCCCAAGTACGAACCCTTTAAACATTCGTTACATGATAATAATAATATTTATCATTCTTATCATAAAGTTAAACTATTACAAAGGATATCGTAAACACTCATTCAGCAACCTTCCCTTTTCCCTTATTCTTAACAGATCCTTTAGGTTGTTCACACTTAGCTGAAAACATTTAAATTTAAGCAAGGATGAGCATTTGAGTGCCTAGCAATTTATAGCAACAATAATAGTTAACTGAATAAATTAAATATTTTCTTTGAATGATACTTCTACAATGAATCAACAGTTGTGAAGTAAGCTGAACCAATAATAAAAAACATATTATTTTGATTTCAAAATTTTGAAACTACATATTGACTATAAACGAGGATAAATCGACAGACTATGAACATTATTTTCTATTTTTGAAAAGGTTAAACAGAACTTCATCTGTAAACCGTCATAACTTATGGGCACGGGGGTGATCAGCCCTTTATGCCCTGTATTGATCAATACTACATTCAAGGATGATATTTTCGTCCAGCATAACCGCCTTGGGCGCAAAAAAGTTTCCCATATTTGGGATGTTCATAACAGTCTTGAATCCAAACCAAAACAATTCAGTTGGATAATAAAGTTTTATCTTGTTCAACAACAACTTTAAATATATGTCTAGCTGGATCAAATAGCTTAGACGACTTTTAATTCAATTTATACATACTGGACACCGATAAGTATGTATCAATATATGATAGAATATAATGATTAACCAAGTGGGGACACTTGTATAACCATATTTTAGAAATTAACGAACAGAATATATATCTTGATCAATAGTAACAGAATAAAGGAACTTGTACAACAATTCTAATTTAATAACTTACTTATACAGAATCATTGCATAAGTATATACAAAGGTTAAAATATTTGAACAATTGAAATGAACAGTTCAGATATTATCTTACGCATGTCCGTTGCATAAAGTAAATGCAAAGGTTAGATACTTGCCTGGTCTGTTGCTTACACAACTTAGGTTTATCTTTTATATCAAGCTCTATCATTAAATAGATCATTCGTTTGATTAGAATAACATATAATATCATATTGAACTACTATTTGCAGTCAGCACATTACCTAAACACATTGTCATGTAAATTTAACAGCCATTGAATCTCAAATAAACAGTTATCAAGTCAATCTCTCTAAGTCCAGATTAATTTCTAAAATATTTCGATCTACCGACAGCTTTATCGAGTAATTATCGAGTCTGAGACTCTATACAGTAGTTCAATATTCATTTAGATAATTTAAACACCAGTCGCACTTTCTTTCATGGCCTTATAATAATTTTAAAATAATTATTATCATTTATCATAATTTTTAAAATATCAGAATCGTTATTAAATGATTTAAATATTAAACAATTCTATTATCATTAATATTCAATTAATATTAAACTATTAATGAAACCAATGCCAAAATATTAAAGTTATTTATAATAACTAAAAATATTTTTAAAACATTTATTTTACCCTTAAATGATTTTTAAAATATTTAAAATCATTTTTAAATAATTACCATTAATATTAAATTATTAATGTACTATTCATCTAAATATTAAAAGTCATTAAACAAAACTTAAAATATTTTTAATTCATTTATATCTATTTTAAATGATTTTTAAATTAATAAAACTATTTTTAAACTATTTATTTAATATAATTATTAAATAAATTTAATTCCATTAATGTTAAATTAATATCATTAGTATTACATTATTAATGAAATTATCCTTTAAATATTAAAAGTTATATTTTATAACTTAAAATATCTTTAAACACTTTATTTTCATTTAAAATAATTTTTATAATATGAAAATCGATTTTAAACTAATTTATTTAATATAATTATTAAATAACTTTAATATCATTAATAATAATTAATTAATGAAATTTATCTTTAAATATTAAAATTATATTTTATAACTTAAAATATTTTTAAATACCTTATTATTATTTAAAATGATTTTTAATATAATAAAATCATTTTTAATTTATTTATTTACTTCATTTAGTAAATAACTTAATTATCATTAATATTTATTTATTAATGAAATCTATCACAAAATATTAAAAGTCATTAACAATAACTTAAAATATTTTCTTTTATCATAATATAATTTTAAATAATTTTTCATGTATTAAAATTATTTTTAAATAATTTATTTAATATTATAATTAAATAAATTAAATACTTTTAGTATTCCAAGAATATTAAATATTTATGAAATATATTAAAAATAATTAAAAACTAATTTTCAGAATTTAAAATAATTTTTAATAATTTATTTTATATTTTTAATAATTAAAAACTAATTTTCTATAATTATTTAATAAAAATCTAATTTTTAAATAAAAACTGTCGCTAAAGACCACCTATAGCGACAAAACCGTCGCTATAGGTGTTCTTCGCGTTCTTGAGCGAACCCAGAAAATCAATGCTAGAACTCGAGTTGGTATGTTTGATCACAAATCATGCCTCACACAAAGTGTTTCTGTACTTGTTGTTGATCAGATCATGTAGTACAATTGCACCACTACACGACCCAACAACAACCACGATCAAAACATACACCAATTGAAAGATTTAAGGGCCTAAAGTAGCTGTCAGAGATGTTCTTCATTTCTGGGTTTGCCTAGAAATGAAGAACAATTCGACCTGCCTAATTTGGACTTCCACTACAAGAAATCCTTATGATGTTTTTGTGATATAAAACCTTCCATATATAACCAACATGTAATACTACATATCGAATACTTAACATCAACAAAAACACAACAAAATAATGAGATATAGACCGGTCAAACCTTGTCAGAAACCACGGCCATGAACTTTCTGGGTTTACCCAGAAAGCTCATCTGTGGACTTCCTGCTTGGTTTGACCGTGTCCCAAATCCAGCATGTTTATGATATAAGAGATATAAGAGAATTAGAATGTAGTATAACTACCATAATATAACTTAGATATAACGATTATTACATAACATCATAAAACAGTCAAATCTGAGCCCATGAAAAACTTGTCAGAACCTTCTGGGCTCGAACTGGGTTTTTCCAGAAATTGTAAGTCATGGTCGGTCAATAAGGTTTGACCGCCCATAACTTTCATTCTGTTCATGATCTGAGCTAGCTAAAAGTTCCAGATCACAGAGCACATAACAGGCTACAAGATCAAAGCTTTAAACAACTAAAACACATAACTGAGAAAGATTAAAGAGGCCTAACATTCGCTTGTCAGACAACAATAAAAAATTTCCAGATTTTTCAAAAACTCAAATTTGAAGACTTAGGTGATATGGATCTATATAATACTAACCTAGATCATCATAATAAACTATAAACAACATATTTTAACACCTAAATCTAACATCTAACAACAGATTTTTGGACAGATTATTGAATAAGGTTATATACCTTTCTTTGAAAAATTTTGATTATGAGTTGCTGATTGGTTAATGGATTTCGTGGGGCTGGTTTTATGACTGATAAATGAAGGGAAATTCGTTGGTTTGAGATGAGAGAAAAGGTTTGAGTGTTTGGAGAGAAATGAGCTTGCAAATGATTTTCTCTCTCTCCAATGCTATAAATACAAGGGCTAGATACATGTAATGCTGATATAGAGACTGATTTGCTGGAGTTTTAAGTCAATGCAGTTGTTATATTAGGTCACCCACTCCCCACATGTCAAGCTTTACAATTTACATAATAAAGAAAATTCCAAGAGGGGTATTTCGGTCATTTCGCTTGAAAATTTAATGGCAAAAATGGAACTTGGCAAACCCTTAGGGTTTGACCCTTAGGGTTTAACCCTAAGGTTTTCCAACAATTGCTTTTTCTAAAAATTACATTTTAGGGTTTACATAATAAAATAAAATAAAATTTAAATTAGTTTCTAATTTTTATCAAATTAGTGCTTCTTAATCGAGTTAAATTTTCTAATTACATATACAGGAACATTAGGGTTTAAAATTTACTAATTATAATTAAGATCGCTAATTTATCAATTAGAGCACCCACTTGATAATTAGGGTTAATAATTTAATAATTAAGGTTAAAAATTTGCAATTAGGGTTTTTAATCACATTAATCATGATAATTAGGGTTTAAAGTCCCCTAATGAGTATTAAACATCCTAAATTAGCAATTGAGATTTCCTAATTTGACAGTTAGGGTTCCTAAATATCGATTGGGATTTTAATTTTACAATTAGGATTTTGAGTCCATAATTAGGGTTTACCTAATTAGTATTTATATTTATAATATCCGACATTGATCACATCATTACGATTTCCTAAAAATATCATGAACTCTAATTTGTATTTTAAATTAGGGTTTCACACAGTAATACTAGGGTTTGTCATATAACGCCGTAATTGACCATCCCATCGGTCCACGTATATAGTTCATATTTATAGCACTGAAAAATAAAAATATATAATTAGTATTATATTATTATTATCATTCCTTGTTCCAAAACCTGAATTAGGATTTGGATTCCATATACGATTTACCTTGCATAAACAGCTTTATTAATTAAGTTAAAATACTTAACTTAATAATCCAAGCTAAAATTCATATAAATAAATAATAATTATAATAATTACAACAATCATTCTTTATATTATTTAAATAATGTAATATCATATTTCCTTTGAAAAAAAATAATAATAAAAACATTTCTTCAATAAAATTAATTATTATAAAAATATAATTTACAATGATCATTAATTTGTAAATATTCATGTAATAAATATATTTTTATTTACCACATAAATACGTATACCCATTATTTTGTACAAATCCTCATCCTTAAAATAAAAAAAAAATTATACGCAAAATTTCTGATTTATTTATATAGAAAATATCGGGTTATTACATGATTTTTGTCTAGACACCTCTGTAAGCCTATCCCAACATCTCTTTTGCATCTCTGCTCAGATAGAATTTCATAGCCATTTTATGGATTCACTTTCTTCCAACTTGACTTGCCCCAGCGGGTGTAGATCTATCTCAGAGATATTCTTTTATATCCTGATACCATGGGTTTTTGATGGTAGGAAGTTCATCTGATACTTCTCCAATGTAATTCCCATAGGCTGGTGCCTTCTCACTTGTAAATTTGATATAATGATTTTTTCTCCTATTTGACAAATGGATCAAGGAAGTCAGTGTTGCTAACGCATCAGTGAAATCATTTCTGTTTCAAGGGATGTGAATGAAGGCTATTTCTTTGAATTCTATAGCCATGTTGATGACTTGCCGATGGTAGAGAAACAAATGCAATTCTTTGGTGTGATATGCCCCGGTGGTTTGCTTGATGACCAACTCAGAATCTCCAAAAACTGCTAACTGTTGGATACCCATGGATTGAGTCAGTTTCAATCTCATTATACAGCCTTCATACTTGACTATGTTGTTGGTGTTGACAAACTGTAGTTTGATGGACATGAGATATTATTCTCCCATGATAGATATAAGAACTGCTCCTGCTCCTACACCTTCCATGTTTACAGTCCCATCGAAGTACAGTTTCCAGAATTGGGCTATATTTCCTTGAGGGTTTTACTGAATTGTCATTATCCCATCATTTGGGAAATAAGTTTCCAAGGGTTTAAAATTCCCTGATGGTGCTTCGGCCAATTGATCCGCAATTCCTTGACCTTTGATGGGCTTTTGAGTCACGCAGATGATGTCGAATTACTGGAGGATTATTTGCCATTTAGACAATCGACAATTCAACATGGGTTTGCTGAATATGTATTTTAGAGGATCCATGCGGGATATGAGATAGGTTGTGTGGCCATGGAGATAATGTTGTAATCTCATGGTGGCCCGTGCTAAAGCACAACAGGTCTTTTCAATAAAGGTGTACTTCTGTTCACCGTCGTTGAATCTCTTGCTGAGGTAATTGATAGCTCTTTCCTTGCCTCTATCATCTTTCTATCCCAACATATAACCCATAACATTGGTATTGACTGATATGTACATGAACAAGGGAACTTTGTCTCTTGGTGGTACCAAAACAGGAGCTTCCACCAGTTGTTTCTTGATGGAAAGGAAGGCTTTTTGACAGTCTTCATTCTATTTTCCAGAAAAAAATTTCCTCAATAACTTGAAGATGGACTCACAAGTTGTAGTGAGTTGGGATATGAATCTGCTTATGAAATTGATTCTCCCAAGAAATCCTTATATCTCTTTTTCTGTTTAGGGTATAAGCATCTCAGTGATGGCTTTAATCTTGGTGGGATATAGCTCAATGCCCGTATTGCTTACCAGGAATCCCAATAATTTTTCGGATTTGACACTGAAGGCACACTTAGCTGGGTTT
This sequence comes from Panax notoginseng, assembly GCA_016801055.1. Taxonomy (NCBI): domain Eukaryota; kingdom Viridiplantae; phylum Streptophyta; class Magnoliopsida; order Apiales; family Araliaceae; genus Panax; species Panax notoginseng. Next base: position 159,404,925 of record CM029013.1, read on the forward strand.
AGAAGCAAGTTATATTTGCGAAGCCGATTGAAAAGCTTTCTGAGATGGTCGGCGTGGTCATCTTCCTTTTTAGATTTAACGATGATATCATCCACATAAACCTCTATCTCCTTGTGCATCATGTCATGGAAAAGGGCCATTGTGACAACCAGAAAAATCGGATTGTCCAGAATTTAAGTTTAAAGAATTAGTTATTAATAAAATAAATTTTTATTAATAATATTATGTGTTATTTGTTTATTAATCGTTTTAGAACTTAGGATGATTATAAAATGGGAGGATTCTGGCTATGAGCTAGACTGAACGAGTAAGAATTTTCAAGACGAAAATAAATTTTTCTGGGAACAAAAATATTTTTGAGGAAAAAGACGAAATATGCACTATTTACCCGACGAAACTCTAAGGGTTAGGGTTTGAATAATCTAAGCCTTTTCGAGAGATCGGTATGTCGAAATGACATTCCGTCGAAAGATTTAACGATAAGATGTTGTGAAAAGTTAAGTTAGCTAATAAAAGTTTTTGTCCAACAATGTGCAAAAATTGGACGAAATACAAACGACAAAAAGTACTGTTATGTACTTTTTATTCGTTTAACTACGTTAGGGAAAACGTGAAGGAAAATGCTTATCATCAAAAAGTGTTTTTTAGTTTTTCGAATTTCCAAAGAATGCGTAAAAGTTAATCTGTAAAAGAAAGATGAAATATCCAAAAATATTTGAAATCTGAGAATCATAGTTTTTAAAACTATCGGACAAATTTTGCAAGATGGAACCACGAAGCTTCCAAGATAAGCTTCGTGAATAGTAAGGAGGGAGGAATAGTAACTTTGGGGGCAGAATGACTATTTTACCCCTAGTCTTGGTTTTTTATAAATGAGAGCCTTAGCTCATTTGTTGGTGATTTGAGAAATTACCAACACTTGAGAGAGAGAGAATTCGGAAGAGGAGAGAAAAGAAGAGGAAAAGCTGGCCTGTGTGCAAACTTTTTCCAATGGAAGAAGATTAAAGAAGAAAAATAATCCAAAACCTAGTCTAATCTAAATTTTATTTAAGTTTTCTATGTCAATATACATAGCTTAATGAAAATAGGAGAAGAAGATGTTAAGAATGATTTCATATGGTTGAAATCATATGAAAATGAAGTATGAAGAATTAAAGATTTATTTATAAAATCTTTCTTAAAGAAGTATGAATTTCGTATTCAAAGTATCGATTAAAAATGAAAAACGAACGAAGAACGTGAAGAATACGCGAAGAACACGAAGAACGTTGTTGATGGACAAATTTAAAATATCGTAATTAGAACTTGTTATTGATGGACAAGTTTAAAAATATCGCGTATAAGTTAGATGCTTATTGCTTGGTTAGGAATGTTAGAAACATTCATAAAGAATGGATTGAACCTAACTATAACGAAGTTATGGCGAAAATTTTATAAAAGACAAGCGAAAAGTAAAAAGTATATAAATGAACCTGAATGTGTAGGGTTTCATAAGAATGTTAGAAAATGCAGAAAAGGTGGGTCGTGGACTCAAGAACGAACGAATTACGAGTTCGGACGACCGAATTACGAACGAACGACCGAAGAACGTTAATAACATAAAACGAACGAATAATAAAATTTAGGCCAATTAACTGACATGTTAACGAATTCCGAATGAAATTCTATCCAAGGAAAGATGAAGTACATAAGGTAAGGAAGAAAATGGCTTTAGAACGACCTCGTTCCGAGTTATAACGAAGAAGTTATGAGATTATGAAGTAGGCGTCTCAAACATGTTCAAGACTTAGAAAATTTTTCTGAGTTTTAGAAATGGCGCCACAACGCCAGCCCGGGGACTGAGCTACTGCTAATATGCACTGCAGCACCACTAATAACAAAGGGAGCCATCATCGCAGCGCCGGTACAGGGAAAACCCAAGAGAAGAGCTTTTATGTGAGACCCCGAATTTTATGAAATAAAAGTATTCAATTTTTCTATTTTGGTAAATAGTTAAATTGATAAAAATTCAAAGTTAAGGGTAATATGTGAAAATTTTTCAAAGTAAGTAAGTTGATATAAAATATTCATTGTGTCGGGGAATATTTGATTAGTCGGGGAATATCCGTACGACGGTACAATCATTGGTGGACCCCACAATAGAATTATTGTCGGATTGAGAAAACGATAAAAATATTTTTATGAAAATAACGGCGGAAGTTTTACCGTTAAAACTGTTGAACTACTCGGTAGTAAAAGTACAGTAATACGTGTGGTTGCATAGTAGCACACGGTATTAATTATTGATGCTTACATAAGAAGTCACTCATTTTTGTTCAATTGTTGCTACAGCAATTGTTGCATAGTATCTCACGTTATTTGATTCAATTATTATCGATATTTTATATATTATTAAATCAATAATTGAGATACCAAATTTATTAATATTATTATTTATAATATTAACGATGTCTAGAAGTTCTGTCAAGGAGAGGTTTGGTCACCTAATTGCACGCCAATAGGGAGAAATCCTTATTGGAAAGCCCCATCTTTCATGGGAACGACCTGGTTGTTAAATATTGTGAGTTATAATATTAATGATGAATAAGTTCGTGTTGATTAAAGATGAAATTGATTGTTCCATTGTGTTGGAATTATTAGTGTTAGTGGAAATAGACATTTATTTCGATAATAATTGATGTCTGGAGGTTCGGGTATTCGGGGCACTTTTCGTGTCGGAGAACTATTCATGGGTTACTATTCACGGGTTATTATTCACCCGATTACTATTCACTCTAGTATTGTTCACTCAGGTATTTGGGACACTCTTCGTGTCGGGATACTATTCACGGGATACTATTCCTGAAGTACTATTCACGGGGTACTATTCATCTAAAAAATATATTTCTTTTCAGTCCAAATCATTTTTAGGTACAATATTATTCCATGAGGAGATGTGATAATTTTTCAGACCATTGGTTGAAGTTATAATAGTAAATCAATATGCATCGTTGGTTGAAGATATAATAGTAAATCAATATGGACCGCTGGTGAAAAGTTATAACAGTAAATCAATATGGATCGCTGGTTTAAAGTTTTAATAGTAAATCAGTATGGACCGTTGCTTTAAGTTTTAATAGTAAATCAATATGGACCGTCCGTTTAAAAGTAAATCAATCTGGATCGTTCATGAATTAGTTACTATTCAGTCCATTCTCCTATAAACAGACGCTCATTCCTTCATTATTTCTTACGAATTCACTGAAACTCTAGAGAGAAAAACTATAGAGAGAAAGAAGAAAAGTATTCTGCTACTTCACTTTTTCTATATCCAGTTCTTCTAAGGTAAGGGTATTATTCTTTCGTATTCATGAAGAGAATTATTTTCTTTCAATACTCGCAAGAGTTGTTATTCCATTCTTCATTATTATGTTGGAATAACCTGTATATGCGAAGTACCGCATACATGGTGAAATTCTTCTGTTATTCCATTCCTTATTATTCTGTTGGAATAACCTGTTTATGCGAAGTACCGCATATATGGTGAAATTCTTCTATTATTCTGTTCTTTATTTTTTTGTCGGAATATCCTGTCTGTGCGTTTACGCCGGACCTGGCTCCATTATTTATTATTTTGTAGGAATATCCTGTCTGTGCGTTTACGCCGAACCTAATCCCATTATTTATTATTCTGTCAAAATATTATGTCTGTGCATTTACGCCGGACCTGGTTCCATTATATATTATTCTGTCAGAATATCCTGTCTATGCGTTACGCATGACCTGGTTCCATTATTTTTTATTCTGTTGGGAATAACCTGTCTGTGCAGTCTATCGCACGCATGGTGAATTCTTCTGTTATTCCATTCTTTATTATTCTGTTGGAATAACCTGTCTATGTGGATTACCACATGCACGGTGAATGATCATTTGTATCATTTTTTATTAAATTGTGGGAATAATCTGTTTACGTGGCAAAAATCCATTTGCGGTTTTATATATTCTATTATACTCAGTTGATTAAAGTTTTGGCTTCTATACTCCATGAAATTAGTGGAATATCCTTGATATTTGTGCTTCATCCAGTATCTTTTCATGGAAATATTCTTCTGAGCATTCTTGAATTTTACTCCACAAAGCAGTATCATGTTGACAATTTGTACGTTATTGAGCTCAGGATAAATTAACTTATAAATCTTTAAAATTTATTCTTGCACTTGTTTTATTGAATTGTCATCATCCTCAGGCTTATATTATGTCGAAAGTCATCTGTGACCTGTAGTGCATAGATGGACTTGGTATGATTATGACCAGGAACTATTTGGTATAATCATGACCGTAAAGTTACAAATGATGTGGAAAAAGTCCTCATTGGCCCGTAGTGCACTGATGGACAGTTTTTGGTATGATTATGGCTATGGATTCTCTTCGGCCAAGGGTACGAAGATTAACTATTTTATGGCATGATCAGAACCGTTGATGAAAACACGATTATCTTTGGCCCGTAGTGCATGAATAATTCGTGGTTGTGATACAAATGAATATTCTTGGTCGTAGTGCAGGTGTAGACACTCAAAATTTTCTGTACACCTATTACTAACATTGCAGGAGAGCAGATTCGTCTTTTAAGAGGGAACCCTGAAAGACGATCCATATCCATGCCAGATAATACAGGAAGTTCAGCATCAACCCAGGATCACAATCTGGGAGTAACAATTCTAATCTCGGAGATAACCTCGAGGCATGCAGATACAATACGGAACACACACAGGAGAAGACCGATTAATCTCGAAGATAACCCCGAGGCATCCAGTCTCAGTCCCAACCATGGGAATAGCTACCAACCTTGGTGATAACCCCAAGGAATGCAATTTCGGCGATAACCCCAGAAATGCTTGTTACAAGTGCGACCAGCTTCAATCTCGGCGCTCACAATGAGATACACTGTACCAGCCCGGCGATAACATCGGGAAGACAGGCACACCTCAAAGATGACAATGAGGACCTTCAACCAATTGCAGCAGTCCAATCCCAGCGAAGCTGAGCAACGTCTGCTTTATCAGCCTAATTCGGCGATAACACCGGTGAGGGGCAACATCGTCATCTGACCAACACGATGTCACGCCACGTCGTCTCAACATAGCTACGCAACAATGTCCCACAAGACTAATCAATCCTAAGTGACTATTGTGCGGGGTAACGGATGAAAGTTGAAGCTTGAAGACCGGAGGACACCGTCCCATCTTCAATGACTTTGCACAAACTCTAATCCCATGCCATCGTACAACACTCGACAACGGATGCCCGAATTGCACTTCTGAAAGTCCGAGTGGAAATTATAGTGCCTGAGTGCACGTACTTCGAGACGACCCGAGCCAAAAAACCCGGGCCCACCCGGGTTGCCTCTGGTACACCTGCGGCTCCACCCTCTCTAAATAGAGGGCTTGGGGTGGCCATTTTGTAAGAGAAAACGACAAGGAAGCCCTATCCAATTTGCTCTACACTCATCCCAGGTAGTGTACTTTTCCCTTTTAAACACATGTGAGCTCACATATAGCCCTTTTGTACCTACAAAAGTCTGTGTTTACTCACTCTAAAGATATAGAAGTCTTCTTTGGCAGTCCACTATAAGTCTTCTCACACACTTTAGAGTCTTTCTCTTCATTTTTGCACACACCCTTCTACACGTTGAGAGTTGTGTTGCTTGCTTTTGCCCGAACTTCGGTTCGTGGTTTCAGTTCAGTCTATATATATATATTGACTAACATTATCGAGTTATGCCTCGATTGAGCCTAGACTTCGGTCTGGAGCGTTTATTTGCTTTCCTATATATATATTTATATATATGAACTGCGTGTCGAACTCTGTTCGATGAGCCTAGACTTCGGTCTGGAGCGTTTACCTACTTTAATATATATATACTTATATATATTATATGTAGTCGAACTCTGTTCGATGAGCCTGGATTTTACATCCGGAGCGTTTACATGCTTTAATATATATATATATACTTATAAATATTAACTATGGTCGAACTCTGTTTGATGAGCCTGGATTTTATATCCGGTGCGTTTACATGCTTTTATATATATATATATATATATATATATATATATATATATATATATACATATATACATTTCGTCCTACCGGAATTTACTTCGTGGTGGTTGACCGTTCTTACAGCTTTCTAGACATTTCGTCCCACCTGGAGTTTACTTCGTGGTGGTTGATCGTTTTTATAGCTTTCTATACATTTCGTCCCGCCTGGAGTTTCCTCCGTGGCGGTTGATAGCTTTTACAGCTTTATTTACATTTCTGATCCCCCATGGAGGTACTTCGTGGTTGGTGATCATGTTTGTATATATATATTTATAGCTTTTATATATATATACCTGCTTACTGCGTTTATATCAATTGCGGCATCATGTGGGCCTAGGAATCATGTGATCACAGATTCATCCCATTGAATCTAGATTCGGTACCCGTGATGGACATTTTCAACTGTAAGCAGCTTGTAAATTATTCTGTGATGTTTGGATTTCCTCAGATGGTTAACATACCCACGAGGGATTCCACACCTTTTTGTACATTATTTTCGTACGGATGCCTCACATCTGTCAAATAAAATTAATCCAGCTGAATACGGAATAAAAATGGGAGTGTAAAAGGTCTCAATTACTATTGAGCATCAGGGTTTGAAAATCATTTTTTATAAAACATCAATGCCATATATTGCTAAAATTGAATTTTTACATAAATTCAAATCCTGTGTATATAGGTGCGAACGAGACCTCGTACTACTTCCAAATAACAGCACATTGACCCACACACACACACATTCAGTTAACAGTTTCTTTAAAAAAGGCGGTCACCATGATAACACGGATGTCGGGGGGTGCCTAACACCTTCCCTCCGCATAACCAAGTCCTCGGACCCTAATGAATCTCGGTTTCACCGACCCGTTTAGCAGTGTCACATCATTGGGTCAATGTGCAAACCTTTTCTCGGTTGTGTTGGTGCAACCATTTAAAAAACCAACTGGCGACTCTTATAGTCAATCGTCGACATTATACATGTCGGACCTTTTTCACTTGTTTTTCAAACAAATCTCACTTAAAATGAGAACACCAAAGAACAAGTAACGGAAAGGGACAATTAAAAGTCCCGACATCGATAGGTGGCGATTCTGCTAGGGACTTCAGTAAGAGGACTTAAGCCGCTATTACAATTTTTTCAAAATTGGTAACTACTTGTGTATGGATGTTGCATTTACATTTTATGATGAATGTGTACGAATGCATTTCCTTACTTAGTGCTTCGCACTATAAACTGTCTGTGATCTTAGTGCTTCGCACTATAAACTGCTTGTGATATTAGTGCTTCGCACCATAACTGCTTGTGATATTAGTGCTTCGCACATGTCATCATGTCATACGGTGAGATGCGATGTATGTGAATGTATGTTGTGTGGTCCCTCCACTAGGAGGCTATCCCGTCGGTGTTTGATTATTGGACTCGTGAGAAGACTAATTCTCCGAGGCTCAGGAAAGGCACCACCCAAATTTGCTCCAGTTGAAAGACCGGATTAACTTCCCGTCAAGTAGATTGCGATGATTTGGGAACCTTCATACCAAAAAGCCGCGAGAGTAACCTAAGATAGGTCAGTCTCTGATAAACCCAAAACGGAGGAAAGTCTCTTCATGCTCTCATTTCAAATACTTGTAATTATCTTCCATATCTATCTCCATGTAATGAGAAATATGAGGAAATGTGTACACATACATGCTATAAACAGCTGACATCCGTTTTGCAAGATAAAATTCCTAAACTGGACACATCGCATCGCATGTTATGATCCACCCTAAAGACTAAACTATGCAAGTCTTTTGCAGGGAATCAATCGGACCTATCACCCGTTCAAAGTCCAAAAAGGCAACAACCCTACAGTCAATCATGTCGTCATCCGACCAGACTGAACTTAATCCAGTTTCTCGTAAAGAATTCGACGGATTAAGTAAACAGGTTACAGATTTGGTTGTTCTACTAAAAGAATTACACCAGTCTACGCAGGGTCAGAAAATACCCGTACATGCTGAATCCTCCACACAAGGAGGAACCCAGGTCGTTACAATACCTGAACTGTAGTTGGATCCGACCAACAAAACTTATGATGCTGCCCATTCCACTAGAGACCCAAACACTGGTGACATCAAAAAGAAAGTCCTCCAAATGGAAGAGACTCTTCGCACTATCAAAGGAATTGGAACACACGGGAGTGTTTCATATGTTAATTTTTGTATTTTCCCTGGTATTCATTATCCAGAAAAGTTTAAGACTCCTGACTTTGAAAAATATGACGGGTTAGGAGATCCTTACACACATCTAAAGGTATTTATTGGAGAACTTGGATCTTATGCAGAGGATGAAAAACTCAGAATGTAACTGTTCCAAAAAAGTCTAATTGGAGAAGCCCATTCGTGGTACACAAAATTAGACAATTCAAAGATCCATAGTTGGGAAGAGCTAGCACACGCTTTCCTCACCCAATACAACTTTCAATCTCAAATGGCTCCTGATCGGTATCAAATTACCAAGATCAAGAAACAGTCTAATGAGTCTTTCAGAGAGTATGCTCAGAGGTGGAGACGTCTGGCTGCCCAAGTTAGTCCTTCCATGACAGAATCAGAGATGGTCATGACTTTCATAGACATACAAGAAGCACCTTTCTATGAAAGAGTTTTAGCCAGCATTGGCAAACCATTTTCTGAAATGGTCAAACATGGGGAGATGGCTGAAATGGGATTTAAATTCAAAAGATTCAAGACCTAGCTGCACTCAAAGCGGTTGCTGATCACATCCAATCTGGAAATTATGGGAACAACCCCCGGAGGGTCCATAAAAATAAAGAAGAGGATGTTTCCCTGATACTACAGGGTCAAAAAGGCAATCAGAACATGCCTATCCAGAGGAAAAATTACACTCCCTTTCAAGCACAGTCTTCAAACTCTCCAGTACCAAAAGGTTGAGAAGTCAAACGACCTCGAGTATTCACACCCTTAGGGGACACCCTCGAGAACATTCTCAATCTTCTAACAACACAGAAGAAAATCACGCATCTTCTTCCACCAGCCAGCCCTAATGGTCGGGGTTTTAATGCTGCTCGAAAATATGCTTATCATGCCGGGGCACCTGGACATGATACTCAGGATTGTTAGGCCTTGAAACACAAAATCCAAGACCTGATAGACAACGGTGAAATCGTGGTCACCAAACCCGATCAACCTCACGTTCAAGACAACCCTCTTCCTCAACACAAGGAAGAAGTGGTCAATATGATTAATTGGAGCAGTGGACAGAGTTCCAATTTCAGTTGTGAATCCTCCCAAACCCCCAAAGATGGTGATGATAGATGGGATTATGCCAAGTTCCAATTCACAACGGAATGAAAGATGAAAGCTCTTTGTAAACAAATTGAGCAATTGGCGGAACTGGTGACTTATCAGCATCAAGTGACTCATCAGCTAATCAGCCAGGAGCATGCCAGTCTCCTACCTATTGTCATAAATATTTCCTCTTCACTTTCAGAAAATGAAATGTTGGAAGACAAAGTAACGAAGAGAGCGAATGCTAAGGCCCGTCGGGATTTTGCCAACAAAAGGGAATTCACATATTTGTGCCAACCAATGGAGGAAATCCTTTATATGTTAATCAATGAAGGAAGGATTAGTTCCCTTCTACCTCCAATCAATCCCCATTCGGGACGATACAACTCTGAGGGATTATGTCAATATCATTCTCAATCTCGCAGTCATAGAACAGAAGAATGTTGGGCACTCCACCACCTTATTTAAAAGTTTATCGACAGTGGCGTACTGCATCTGGCAGATAACGACACTGTGTTACAGGCAAGTGAGGATTCGTGTCCTACTAAGTGGAAGAGTGTAGTAGCAGTCATATCCACTGAAAGTGATGGGGTTAACAAATCACTTGTCATACCAATAATTCAACTCAAGGGAATCAACAATCCTTTGAAAGTGGCCTCGAGCCAATCAACTTGCCGTGCAGAGCACAATATCCTATTGTTAGCTTGCGCGCAGTTTCGTGGAATTATGGAGAAGGTGAAGGATCCACCTCACATACAACTGCTGTAGTGTCGAAGGAAAATCCACTGTATCTTCCCCAACGGGTAATAAAGCCTGTCATCAAGTCTAAGGGGAAAGTACCCATTGAGAAGATTGAAAATTTCCTCCGCACTATGGGTTATAACGAAGCCAAGGTGGTGTTAAGCTTGAAAGAAGCTCCACAACAGATATCAATCTTGGACTTGGTCTTGACTTCCGAGAATCACCGGAAGGTATTATTAAAGGTTTTAGAAGAAGCCTATCTGCCGACATCAGTTGATACGGAAAAGTTTCAACATCTAGTTGATCACATTTTCAACAACAATGTGATATCCTTCACTGATGATGACATACCACCCGAAGGGACCGGTCATTGTAAACCGTTGCACATTACGGTCTTGTCCTCCGGATATATGGTGGCGGAAGTTTTAATAGATGGAGGTTCCTCTATGAATATCTGCCCATATGCTACCTTGGTGAAGATGAATATCAATCCCAATCGAATTCGGAGTAGCCATACCATCATCAAAGCTTTTGATGGAGCCCACCGTAACTCGGTCGGAGTAGTTGAGCTACCAATTGAGATTGGTCCTCATACATTCTGCGTATCTTTCCATGTGGTCAAGATAGATTCGGGATATAACCTGCTCTTGGGACGACCATGGATTCACATGGCAGGGGCAGTCCCCTCCACTCTTCACCAACAGTTGAAATACATTATCAACAATAGCCTGGTCACAGTCAACGCTGAACCGGAGTTTCCTCAGCCCGGGGACATGCCGCTAATCAATGCCAATAAGGATGTTGAGCCAATTAGTTTCATGCTTTGGAAATAAGCAATACCCAATACCATGCTATTGGAACGCCATTTCCCAAACCCCGAGATTTCTGCCGAGGTAATGTTGGCCACGCAAGAAATGATGTCATTGGGTCATAAACTGGGACAAGGGTTGGGTAAAGATTGCTAGGGTGTCAAATACCCTATTCGCTTAATCCAACAAATTGGGACAGCTGGACTAGGCTATTCTGCCAGCTCTAGTCACAGGAATCCTCATAAGCATCAGCAGATTCCTGCAGCTTCAAATGTGCGGCGTTTAGCTTTGCCTTCAAGCTCCGAGTCCGAACAACCTCCCGTAAAGGTGCCAGCCAATATAATGGCGATGTTATTTCCCAAGCCGGTACCGGTGAAGGAGAAAGAAATCTTTGTTCTAGATCCCACAGTAGAGGAAGAGGAACGAAGAATCAAGTAAGACGTTATCAGGATGATGTCCGGTATATGCATTATCGTTCACGATGAGCATACCAACAGATATACCCTAGACGATGATTGCCCAGACGTAATGGCTATCATTCGGGATAGGGAAGATGATGATAATCCCTCTATCACTGCGATTCACTCGAAATTTGCTCTTGCCAATTGGAACAGTATTCCTTACATTGGTCGTCAAGGGTAAAGTGGGCAGAAACTCTTTCTGCCCTGTAGATATAATAACTGCTTACTTTTTTGTACAGTATTAGCGGTTTATTTTGCCAGTATATGCTAACATTGTGTATGATCAACACATTTCATATATACTATGTGAAAGCATATTTTGTTTCAGGACTCTGAATATAGATGTGCATGTACTTGCTGATACGGTGCCTTTTCTCTACAAGGAGTGTACCTTTGATGTAGAGATGAATTCAGTGTTGGTGGATATACCGTATGACATTGAGGTGCCTCTAGAAATTCAAGAATGGGTCAAAGATAAACCTAAACCCAACCTTTATCAAACTACTCCTTTCAATCTCGGAACCTTAGAAAACCCTAAGTTAATCCAGATTGGTTCAGACCTTAATCCAAACCAACGGAATGACATGGTTACGCTACTAACCTAGTTCCAGGATGTGTTTGCATGGTCTCATGAAGATATGGTGAGTTTGTCCACTGACATTGTCCTTAATCATATTCCCATCAAAGAGGGATTCAAGCTAGTCAAGCAAAAGCTCAGACGATTGAAACCTGAATGGAGTTTAAAGGTGAAAGAAGAAATTGTGAAACAATTTCAAGCCGGCATCATAACGGTGTCTACATATCCTGAGTGGATATCCAACATCGTGCCCGTACCTAAACCTGGAGGAAAGGTGCGAGTTTGCGTGGACTACCGGGACTTGAATAAAGCTTGCTTAAAGGATAGCTTTCCCGTGCCATTTATCCACATTCTCATTGATAATACTGCGCAATACGACATGTACTCCTTTGCAAATTTCTTTGCGGGGTATCATCAGATCATGGTTGCCGAGGAAGATCGTGAAAAAACTGCTTTCATCACTCCATGGGGAACTTTTTTCTATAGACGGTTGTCATCCGGCCTCATCAATGCTGGAGCTACCTATCAACGAGCTATGATAGCTCTGTTCCACAACTTAATGCATAAAGAGATTGAGATCTATGTGGATGACATTATTCTCAAATCCCGGAAGGAGGATGACCATATAGACCATCTCAGGAAATTGTTCAACAAGTTGCGTAAGTACAACTTGAAGTTGAATCCAGCTAAGTGCACCTTTGGCGTTAAATCAGGCAAGTTGCTAGAATTTCTAGTCAGCCACAAAGGGATAGAGCTGGATCCTGCCAAAATCCAAGCCATCATGGAAATGTCCATTCCTCAGACAGAAAAGAAAATACGTGGATTTTTGGAAAGAATCAACTTCATTAGTAGATTTATCTCCCAACTCACAGCAACCTGTGAGCTAATCTTCAAGCTGTTAAGGAAGAACTCCTCCATGAAATGGAATGAGGAGTGACAGAATGCCTTCCTTACAATCAAGAAATAGCTAATCAAAGCTCCCATCTTGGTACCACCCAGGGATGATGTTCCCCTGTTTATGTATCTGTCGGTAAGTGACAATGCCATGGGATGCATGCTGGGACAGAAGGACGATAGAGGCCTAGAACGAGCTATATATTACCTCAGCAAAAGATTCAGCAGCAGTGAACACAAGTACACTCTGATCGAAAAGACGTGTTGTGCTTTACCATGGGCTGCCATGAGGTTACAACATTATCTCCATGGTCACACAACTCATCTCATATCTCGCGTGGATCCTCTCAAGTACGTGTTTAGTAAACCCATACTAAATTATCGACTGTCCAGATGGCAGTTGATCCTACAACAATTTGACATCGTATATGTAACTCAAAAGTCCATCAAAGGTCAAGGAATTACGGATCAGCTGGCCACCGCACCATCAGGGGATTTCAAACCCTTGGAGACGTATTTCCCCGATGAAGGAGTAATGACAATTCAGCAACACCATCAGTACGATACACGCCAAACGTGGAAGATTTATTTCGATGGAGCTGTTAATATGGAAGGTTCTGGAGCTGGAGCAGTTCTAGTATTTGATACGGGGGAGCAGTATCCCGTCGCCGTCAAATTACAATTTGACAGTACCAACAATACGGCTAAGTATGAAGGCTGTCTTATGGGGCTAAAACTTGCCCATTCAATGGGCATCAGGCGGTTAACTGTCCTTGGAGATTCGGAGTTGGTAATCAAACAATCCACTAGAATTTATCAAATCGAGGAACTACATTTGCTGCCTTACCATCGGCAGGTCTTAAAGGTGGCTTTGGGATTCGAACAAATATCCTTTCTACACATTCCTCGTAATAGGAATGATTTTGCAGACGTGTTAACAACTTTGGCCTCCTTGATTCGCATATAAGACAAGGAACACTTGCCAAGCATCACAATTTCCTTGCACAAGGCCCCAGCCAATGGGAATTATGATAGAGAAGTATCGGATGAGCTACCTCCCATCCAACATCCTTGGTATCAGCATATCAAAGAATATCTGCGAGATGGATCTACACCCGCTGAGACGAGCCCGACTGAACAAAGGCGGATCCACCGACTGGCTATGAAATTCTACCTGAGTGGAGATGCGCTCTATAAAAGAGATGCAGGATTAGGTCTCCTCAGATGTTTAGATAAAGATCAAGCCCAAAGGCTTATGGATGAAATCCATGGCGGAGTCTGTGGCCCCCACATGAGTGGCCCCCTCCTTGTTAAGAAAGTCCTCAAGACAGGACATTATTGGCTATCTCTCAAAGATGATTTGAATGACCATGTCAGGAGATGCTATCAGTGCCAGATTCATGGGAATGCTATACACGCCCCTCCACGGGAACTTCACAATATGAGTTCACCTTGGCCTTTCTTAATGTGGGGAATGGACGTTATCGGGCCCATTGAGCCTAAAGCCAGTAATGGTCATCGATTTATCTTCACCATGATCGACTACTTCACCAAGTGGGTAGAAGCAGCCTCCTTCCCTAGGGTTACTAAAGAAGTCATCATTGCTTTCATCAGAAACAATGTCATTTGTCGATATGCACAACCAGAGGTGATTGTGTCCGATAATGCCAAGAACCTCAATAACAAAATGATGGGTGAATTATGTAGTAAATTCCACATCAAACATCGTAACTCAGTCATCTATCATCCAAAGATGAATGGTGCTGTTGAAGCGGCTAACAAGAACATCAAGAAGATTATGTAAAAGATGTCCACCAATCACAAAAATTGGCCTAACCAATTGCCTCTGACTCTGTTAGCCTACAAAATCTCAATGCGCACTTCCACTGGGGCAACCCCCTATGCCTTAACCTATGGGATGGAAGTAGTGCTCCCCATATAAGTTGAGATGGAATCCCTAAGAGTATTGATAGACGCTCAGTTGGATGAAGACCAATGGGTACAAGATAGGTATTACCAATTGTCTCTAATAGACGAAAGGCAAACCGCAACTATCTTCCATGGTCAGTTATATCAGCAAAGGATCACCCGATCCTAAAACAAAAAAGTCCGACTATGGCAATTCAGACAACATGACTTGGTTTTGAAGAAAATACTGGACAACCAAGATCAGTCTAAGGGAAAATTCGCTCCTAACTGGGAAGGCCCGTTTATTGTCAAGGAAGTATTGACAGGAGGCGCTCTCAGATTGCAAGAAATGGACGGCGATGAATTTCTGCAACTCATCAACTCAGACACCGTGAAACGGTACTATGTCTGAAGTTACCCTCAAGTAAACATCCTGGTGGTAGACCATCAAGTCACCAGTCATTCCGGTTCATTAAACCTTTACCACAAACAACTTTTCTACACTTTGCCCCTCAAGGAAACATACCTTTCAAGCCAACAGCTTGGCTTTCTCCTTTGCGTTCCTACAACTTAGGTCATCCCACCGTGGATTGAACCTCTTGTGTATACAATTTGGCTACCCATACATGGGATTAAACTTTTGACCTACAGTTTATCCTCAACCTAGGATTAAACTCTCTCCTCCCCGCACTCTGACCTGCACATGGGATTACACTTTTCATCTCGCCCTGAGGGGCGAACTACGTCGACCTGATCTCCTCTTCAATAGGAGTACGTAGGAAATTATTATATTTATATGGCCCGTCAATAAAATAAAAAAAACAACAAAAAACATTCCCACACCATTCCTGCCACATACAGCGTTAAACCTCTTACACCAGGTTCGAACTACGCAGACCTGATCTCCTCTTCAATAGGAGTACGTAGGCAGCCATTCATGGTGCGGTCTCACCCCCTACCAAAACATAAACCCTTGTTAGTTGGTACTGGGATCATCCTTCAATCCACTACATTTCATTTGGCTTCAGACCAAAGGGATGGAATTACCTGAACTCCTCCTAATTAGGAGATTCAGCGACCATCTAAGAGGTGGTTGTACCTCAAAGAGCAACACCAATCCATAAGAGATGGAATTAACTAGGCTTCTCCTAAATAGAAGTGCTGGCGACCATCTGTGGTGCGGTCAATCTCAGAGGGGAAAGCCATACTCCTCTCCTCATTTCCATATAGAAACCAGTCCCAAGACACGAGAGACGGTAGGGATACGTACAGATCGATGATTCATTCTGAACTATCCAGAGACAACTCAATGTCCATTCACCGAAAAGGAATTCAGAATACATCACAATCACAAGTCCTGAAGCAGCAGGCAAAATATCAAGCAAGCAGCAAGGCATATCTAAAAGGGAAGTGATCAAAAATATATTACCCTGTCATATATATAATGCTGTTTGATATACACAATGTGAGCTGTACATGACAAAATGGCTAAGCTAGTCTGTGCAGGAAAATACAAGATCATCTACAAGTCAGGGTATATGCGAGCTAACAATCCCAACATGGCGTCCCTCTCAAAGATGGAAGTAAAGTTGTGGTCTCCTATATGAGAATATCTATACGACTCAACAGATCTGTAGCCATCTGCATGGTGACCATATGATCATCAATATATGTGCTCATCTCTGTGATCATGCCAGTGGTAAGGGATCTCACAGTAGTACTATCTGTGACGGCTACATCTTGGGCAGATATGGCAATATCCCGCTCAACTATCACTGCATCTCTGGCTGATATAGCCTCATCCCGCTCAACGATGGCGGCATCTCTGCGAGCCAAGGCCTCGTCTCTCTCCAATAGAGCGGCCTCCCTCCCATCAAGAGCAGTCGACATCATAGATCGAATTTGATCTCTCTCAAAGGTCATCAGATGAAGACTCTGTTCTAAGTACTGTGTCGAGTACTGAATCACAACAGTACTGGTACTAGGAGAATCCGAAAGAAATGCTGGCACCCAGCAGTGGGCTCCTCCTCGATGTAGGTATCAATGTCCTCCATGGGCTCTACATCATCTAACTCACTCTCTAGTACTGCAAATACTGCTGCAGCCGATAAAATCTATGTCTCCATCCACGCGGAATACTCTGCGGAATAACCAGGATGATTGACAGAAAAAGCCGCTATCTCTCGCCGATCCCAGCAGGCGTATACCCGAGATCGGTCCTCTACTGAGAGATACCGAGAAGCTGAACGCTGAGCTATCGCCCCCTCAAAAGGATGAAAATACTGGAACTGGTCGAACTTTAACATCACGGCCAATGGGTGATAAGTGGTCACTCCCCTTAAACTAGCCAGAGGGAGATAGTTTATGCCCGGAGCATGAGTAATAAAGCTGTATGGTGAACTAAGCCCTGAACACGGCAATATGCTTAATGGATCTCTGATATCTGCCAAGAATGTGGACCAGGACAGAGCATCTATACACTCTGATGGCTGAAAAGAGTATGACATAGCTACATCATGGGTGAAGCAGTACCCATGCCGTCTAAAAGTGCCAATCGGTCTCAAGTGTGACATGAACCACACATATAGCATGACTGAACTCGCAGTGAACACTCCTGTAGGATACGTGCAACAATATGATGCCGACCGCAGGGTCTCTGCTACAATCATAGGTACAATGGTACGACCCTTCTTGAGAGCTCTCACGACCATGATAATGCCTATATCTATCTCATCCATATACCGCGGCATATACACATATGATAGTACACATAGCATCAATACGTCAACTATGGCCAAGCGCCAATGAGCCTCCGGTGTGGTGAAATCCCCGGAATGTCGTGAATAGCTATCCTCCGAGCCAAATTTGTCGTACAGAAAACGTTGGGATATCACGTGGCCAGATGTCAACTCATCCTGTACCACTATGCGCCTCAATCATGTGAGAGTCATGAATCATCCACTCATGTCTCCCAAAGCCAGATGCACGCAAGGTCTATCTAGAGGCAGCATTGTTAAACGTGCATACTCCTCTAGAGTAGGAGTCAACTCATGGGTGCCGAATCGGAATAACTGCCTATCCGGTAGCCAATGCTCTATCATCCTGTCCACAAATCCTTCGGGAACCTGAAAAGTCAAAAATGTCATGGTATGCTGCAATAAATGATCTACAGTCACCCTGTCTGGTGGTGACATGCTATCATACCATGATCCCATACCCGATGCCACCACTGACAGTGGGGTGTGATCTATGCGGCTAAATATCGAAGAAGACATCTGTCCGGGCCTTGTCATAAGACCATCCAGGGGTCAATACCGAATATCTCTAGACATACATACATATGCATAACATGATACATGCATAACAGATAATAGATGACCTTATGATATAGGAAATGAAAAAATAATGCATACATTCCTAAGTATATCATCATCTAATACATCATCTCTGTACAGCTACAAATACAGGGAAATGGGGCACAGCCACCTAATATCTAACAGAGGCCTATCAAAAGATATAGCGAGAATGGGGCACATCCACCCAATATCTAACAGAGGCCTATCAAAAGATATAATGAGAATATACATCAGAAGAAGACAATGATGTCGATGTCCACATCATCAATCCTGTCCACCTGGTGTAACTCCTCCTGAGTCACTGGATCTCTATCAACAGGGATGTCAGCTCTATATAAAGGAGGATATGCGCCGGTAAAACTTAATGGGTCACTTGAGGGGCCAGCGCCTAAGCTGGAAGGATCAAATGAAGCCGCCTCTATCGGGTCTCTGCCCAAATGCCAGATAAAAATATGTGCCTGGTCCAACTGCCGGGTCAAACTATCAATCTGGGTCATATGAGTCGGATCTCGGACACAAGCTATCCAATCTGTCATTATCAAAGATCCTGAAACCATATCCCCCATAAACTGTGTGGCGTGGGACTGAGCTCCAATAGTGTGAGGGGACCACCACCGATGGAACGTCTCCTGAGTACATGGACCCTCTGACAATGTAAAACCGTCAACCCTCAACAATGGGATATTAATGACAGGTGACTATGATACAGGCTAATAACGCCTGGCAGGAGGCAAGATCGGTGTACAAATCTTACATGTGGTGCTCCTAATTGCACGCTCTCCTAAATAGAGCTCTCAACCTCCATCTGTGAAGAGAGGAACTCTCCTGGTAGAAATCACATACTCGACTCCAGTCGGGTATCGATCCTCAAAACCCACAGTCAGGTGTTCCCCAGAATAGGGAAGCCATGTGATGGTGTCGACCATCAGCAACTCCAGCTGCATACGGCAATGAGTGAATCCCTTAGCTATAAGGACCTCCGGCAGAATCGAATGATGCCATCGTCGTCCTCGTGGATAGGTGTCTAAACCTAACACACTCATGGGACGTAAGCATGGAAGCCTCTCATAGGCCCAAAACTGCCAACACAAAGGCAAACATCTGCTGTCAGTTAACACTCTTAACCTATACATGGTAAATGACAAGAAAAATACTCACCAACAGAAATGGGTAAAATCCTAGCCAAGCCTCGGTCAAACCCTGTGAGCGCATATGCATGCCCCGGAAGAAATAGGCAAAGGTGTAGGAGCCCCAATCATACTCTCTAATACGGTCCACATCACTGTAGCGCTAATCAAAGCGAAAGATTCCGTAGAAGAGTTATCTACTATGAAGCAGCCTCTAATGATCATCAGGAACAATCACCGCAGAATGCGATCCCTAATTCTGACATCATCAGGCATAGGCTCACTCAATAGCCGCTCATAGCATCTACGCTCAAAGGACCTGAACGGACAGTCCTGCCTTTGAGCGCCACCGCCGGAACTCCTAATAAGGATCTAACGACAGTAGGGGTAATATTTACCATGTAAGGCACTGGCTCCCCTCCAAACTCCAAACCTGTGATAAATTGCCAATCCATAGGCATCATCATCACCTCGTAATCTAGCAGATAGAGTGACTGAGTCTGATGAAACCATCGCTCAGACAATGCCCTGAGGTAACCCTAGGGACAACGACGGGGAAGGATGGAGAAAAATGCCCCAAATCCCCACTCATGCACTACCGCTCTATAGTCAGGATGAAGCGCCTTATACATGGAGTGAATGCTGAATCAATTCCCTCGAGGCTGTGTTAAAACTAGGAACCTGAAATAAAACAACATAACATCCAAACCCTTTAATCCTCATCAATAGGAAAGAAGGAAGATCAAAGTCTAACGTCATACCTCGTTAGCATGCAAATACATCAATGGATGTCTGCCCAAGTCACCCAGCAACTCTGGGTTCACCACCTGAATGCTCGAAAGCTCCCTGCGAGGGACATGTGCAGCAGGAGCGGGATCCTCTATCGGAATATCTGCCTCCTCGTCCTCAATGTCGGGAACATCTACCTAGACAGGACGTATCACGGCCTCCACCAACCATCGAGGCTGTCTGACAAAACGGGGACGAGGTACTTCAGAAACCCTCTATCGTACACCAGAACTGGTCCTCTAGGAACTGCTCGGCTGATCCGAATCCATAGTATCTGGACAACAAGTCTCCAAATCACCTCAGAAAGGGTGTGGTATTTCCTTACCTGGAGCTTTGCATTTTATGACTATATGCATGCATGTATTTACTTTAACATATATAGTAGAGTTAAAATGCATGACTACCCAATGCCTACATTTGGAAAAATTTGCCATAGTCCTCTCTGAAAATAGGACTATCCACATGCATACAGGCATGTCTAAGTGACCATTCAGTAGCACACCTGTCCCAAAGTTATATACATAATATATGCTTTAAAAATTAAAATCATCATACATCAAGCCAACCTCAATACTAGGAGTACTTTGCCTTGCTACCTTATGCTCATTGGACCTCAAATAGGATAAAAATAGCAGAAAAAGGTGCCAATTTGACTGTCTCCAAAGTCAAATTTGTTCACATCATTATGTTCAGCATGGTTTAATACTAACATTTACTATGTTGAATATTTTTTAAATAGTCATTTGTGCATACATAATCATTACTATGTGTTTAGATGCATCTCATGCGATAACTCAAGATCCAACGGACAAAAATGAGAGAAAATACAGGCATATGTTACCAGGATAGTGTAGAACACTCGTACGGTGACAGAATTTGCAAAAAGCAGTCTGAACTCAGCAGTTCTGAAGATGGCTCACGTATTTTCCTTTGCGCAACAAGTTAAAAGTGACTTATGAGACCAACCTGCTGGAATTTATCATCCACGATTAGCCGCAGGCCCATCTGCGGCTGCAGCAAGTGCACCTGCAGCACTCCCATGTGGGTACCATCACTCCGGCTCGGTCCAGTTCGAGTTGCAAAGGAGTTCTTACAAGCTGAAAAGGCCAAACCTGGGATAAAAACGCTACGCGATTGAGCAAAATAGCCTGAAACCTTGGTTTTTCCGGATCCAATTGTGGCTTTCTTTTCATCCATTGGTATTTGACCGAACACAGGGTTTACTATACTGATGAGTCAAGTCTTTGCATACCACATTCGGCAATACCGTACAGAGGTCCGATGCCGTCAGCGTAAGGTTGTCACCCCAATCTTTTCACACAAGCTAATCCCCGACGGGGGTTGCAACATGGAATCCCCGGCGGGGGTTACAGCGCATGCTCATCCGTTGACACACAAATCAATGAAGGTCAAGCAGCCTTGACATTATTACATTCGATAGCGATTCAAACCTATCAGAGCTCTGGAGCTATTCGAGGTTTTCACACCCGACCGCTCAGATCCCCGACGGGGGTCACAACGCAATGCTCCAGTGATCTACACGACAGCGGAGGTCAAGTAGCCTTGACAGTATATCCTACAGGATTTTTCAGCCGTTGATTCACATGTTAGTGAAGTACACGTCAACGAAGGTCAGGCATCCCTGACAACATTTACTGTTGGCAGTAAACCAAAACAGAATCTTGGCATATTCTGGCGATACTAACTAGGAGAGGTCAATGTCATCAAAGAGGATAGATGATGTAATATGTTATACACATCCTCAAATAGATCAAGCTTTATCCCCAGAAATCTCTTACACAAAAGAGGTACATCTGCAGGATCAAGTCATTATCCATGAAGTTGATGATAACTTCAACATCAACATCCTACCAGATTCAGATAACACATCAAATCTGGTCATCGTTGCCAATCCCCAGTTGAAGCAACAGGGAGCCAGCAATCATCCCCAGCGTGTTGGGCCACAACCCGTACACATGCATCATACATTTGTATCATGTTGTTATCCATAGTATTATATTTATCTTGTTGCATTTCAAGTGTCTAGGATTCTTTATCCTACCCATGCATCGCCATGCATGAGTATGATAAAGAGGGGCATCTGTAGACACTCGAAATTTTCTATACACCTGTCACTAATGTTGCAGGAGAGTAGATTCATCTTTTAAGAGGGAACCCTGAAAGACAATCCATATCCATGCCGGATACTACCAGAAGTTCAGCATCAACCCCGGATCGCAATTTGGGAGTAACAATTCCAATCTCGGAGATAACCCCGAGGCATGCAGATACAATACCGAAACACACACCGAAGAAGACCGATTAATCTCGGAGATAACCCCGAGGTATCCAGTCTCAGTCCCAACCATGGGAATAGCTACCAACCTTGGTGATAACCCCAAGGAATGCAATTTCGGCGATAATCCCGAAAATGCTTGTTACAAGTGCGACCAACTTCAATCTCGGCGGTCATAACGAGATACACTGTACCAGCCTGGTGATAACATTGGGAAGACAGGCACACCTCAAAGATGACAACGAGGACCTTCAACCAATTACAGCAGTCCAATCCCAGCGAGGCTGAGCAACGTCTGCTTCATCAGCCCAATCCGGCGATAACACTGGTGAGGGGCAACATCGTCATCTGACCAACACGATGTCACGCCACGTCGTCTCAACATAGCTACGCAATAATGTCCCACAAGACTAATAATCTCGAGTGACTATTGTACGGGGGTAACGGATGAAAGTTGAAGCTTGAAGACCGGAGGGCACCGTCCCATCTTCAATGACTTCGCACAAACTCTAATCCCATGCCATCGTATAACTCTCGACAATGGCGGTCTGAAATATGTCTTGTATACCTCAAACGGATGCCCAGATTGCACTTCTGAAAGTTCGAGTGGACATTACAGTGCATGAGTGCACGTACTTCGAGACGACCGGAGCCAAAAAACTCGGGCCCACCCGGATTGCCTCTGGCACACCTGCGGCTCAGCCGCAGGTACACCTGCGGCTCCACCCTCAATAAATAGAGGGCTTGGAGTGGCCATTTTGTAAGAAAAAACGGCGAGGAAGCCCTGCCCAATTTGCTCTATACTCATCCCAGGCAGTGTACTTTCCCCTTTTAAACACCTGTGAGCTCACATATAGCCCTTTTGTACCTACAAAAGTCTGTGTTTACTCACTCTAAAGATATAGAAGTCTTCTTTGGCAGCCCACTGTAAGCCTTCTCACACACTTTAGAGTCTTTCTCTTCATTTTTGCACACACCCTTCTACACGTTGAGAGTCGTGTTGCATGCTTTTGCCCGAACTTCGATTCGTGGTTTCATTTCAGTCTATATATATATATATATATATATATATATATATATATATATATATATATATATATATATATATATATTTATATTTACATATATATTTACTAACATTATCGAGTTATGCCTCGATTGAGCCTAGACTTTGGTCTGGAGCGTTTATTTGCTTTCCTATATATATATATATATTTATATATATGACTACGTGTCAAACTCTGTTCGATGAGCCTAGACTTCGGTCTGGAGCGTTTACCTTCTTTAATATATATATACTTATATATATTATCTGTGGTCGAACTCTGTTCAATGAGCCTGCATTTTACATCCGGAGCGTTTACGTGCTTTAATATATATATACTTATATATATTAACTGTGGTCGAACTCTGTTCGATGAGCCTGAATTTTATATTCGGTGCGTTTACATGCTTTTATATATATGTATATATCTATATATATTTAAATTTCGTCCCACTTGGAGTTTACTTCGTGGTGGTTGACCGTTCTTACAGCTTTCTGTACATTTCGTCCCACCTGGAGTTTACTTCGTGGCGGTTGATCATTTTTACAGCTTTCTGTACATTTCATCCCGCCTGGAGTTTCCTCCGTGGCGGTTGATAGCTTTTACAGCTTTATTTACATTTTTGATCCCCCATGGAGGTACTTCGTGGTTGGTGATCATGTCTGTATATATATATTTACAGCTTTTATATATATATATACCTGCTTACTGCGTTTATATCAATTGCGGCATCATGTGAGCCTAGGAATCATGTGATCACATATTCATCGCCTTGGATCTAGATTCAGTTCCCGTGATGGACATTTTCAGCTGTAAGCAGCTTGTAAATTATTCTGTGATGTTTGGATTTCCTCAGATGGTTTACATACTCACGAGGGATTCAGCACGTTTTTGTACATTATTTTCGTACAGATGTCTCGCATCTGTCAAATAAAATCATTCCAGCCGAATACGGAATAAAAATGGGAGTGTAAAAGGTCTCAATTACTATTGAGCATCAGGGTTTGAAAATCCTTTTTTATAAAACATCACTGCCATATCTTGCTAAAATTGAATTTTTACATAAATTCAAACCCTGTGTATATAGGTGCGAACGAGGTCTCGCACTACTTCCAAATAACAATATATTGACCCACACACACACACATTTGGATAACAGTTTCTTGAAAAAAGGCGGTCACCGTGGTAACACGGATGTCGGGGGGTGCCTAACACCTTCCCTCTGCATAACCAAGTCCCCGGACCCTAATGAATCTCGGTTTCACCGACCCGTTTAGCAGTGTCACATCACTGGGTCAATGTGCAAACCTTTTCTCGGTTGTGTTGCTACAATCATTTAAAAAACTAACTGGCGACTCTTATAGTCAATCTTCGACATTATACATGTCGAACCTTTTTCACTTATTTTTTCAAAAAAATCTCACCTAAAATGAGAACACCAAAGAACAAGTAATGGAAAGGGACAATTAAAAATCCCTACGTCGACAGCAGGGATGATTCGATGATGTGAATTATTTATTAAGCAGAGTCTCAGCGATAAAATATTTATAATAAACTTTTAATTCGTAAAAGATAGTAGATATCATGCTATACTTGACTATTCTAAAATACAGTTGTATGTCTTTGGCCTGTAGTGCAAAGATGAATTGTTAATGAATATCTTTGGCCGTAGTGCAAAGATGAATTTATTAGTATGATTATGAGAAAAAATTGTGATTTGGTATAACCATGATTTTTGATGTTTCAGGTGAAGATATGTGATGAAAATTATCTTCGTCCTGAGTGCGAAGAGGAGTTTAGAGTCACAATTATGATTATGAGTTATTCATATGATTGTGGACATGAATTGTTGATTGATGTTACAGGGATAAAATATTGTTGGTGGACTTTTAACATAGAGAAGATAATAGACATTATGGCCTATTTAACTCTTCTAATGGATTGCTCGTTCTGCTGTAACTATGGTTGGAAAGTTTTATCATCTACCATATGTTCTAAATCTCTGATTTATTACTGATGAAGGCTATTGATGATATAAATTATCTTTAGTCGTGATATTCTTTACTGGGCTAGTTGTGCTCACCCTTTTTGCTTCACAATTCCTTTCAGGTAATAAGAGTGTAGCTGGGTCGAGCGGGGATAATAGGGAAATAGAACAGTGGTCTATAGCTGTTGAGGTTCTCCCTAAATAGTATGTAAATAATTTTATTGAGAACTTTAGATAAGTGTGTCATATGGTATACGTCATTTGATATTTAATTTGGTGAATCGAATAGGGTGAGGTGAACCAAACTTTGGAAGGGTGTTTTGCCACTATCATACAAGATGTCTAACGACATACAACCTCGTGTTATCATAAGACAGGGTTGTGCACATCCACTTGCTGAGTATATCTACGAGCACTACCTATATGATCTTGGAGTTTATTTGAAATATAATTTTCACTTGGAGGAGATAGTTATATGTCAAGAAAAGACTCACCATTGGAAAGAAGATGATAGTAATCTTCTCATTTTTCTTTGGAGTCTATTGGGTCAACCAAGGATAATTTTGTGGACATATGATATCTATCATAACCTAAACGCATTTCCTCCAATGTACGAAGGTTTCCTTGAGCACTTCCCAAAGATTTTAATTTCTAAAACAGTTATTAACTATACTTTTATGTAAAGTACCTTTGTAAGGTGTTGTGGTCGAGGTACCATGAGAGTTACATAAATTTTTTATTAAAACTCATAGTTTAACTGTGGTCGTATTCTGTACGACAGTTCAACAGTTGTATAAATGAAGTTTGTATTTGATTTTCATAGTGTGATATCTGGCGACTCAGAATGGGTCGTGTGGACCTATTTGGGGGCATCACAATTGGTATCAGAGCTCAGGGATATGGTCGCTGGCGGAGATAAGAGTCTAGAACTAGGAGGGGAGAGACGAGTTATATACTACGTTAGTGTGTGACTTACCTAAGCTGAAATTGTTTTACTTGATAAGTTGACAAATTATGATATGTCAATTAACTTTTGTTTTGAAGGTATATTCTAGAATGATATCTGAAGCGCAGGAGATGAGTAATGAAAAAATCATGATACAGAAGATATAACCGGGAAGGTACAATCCAAAAAGAAAGCAAGGTATTCTCATATCTTAGAATATCAAGTACGTACGTAAATTTCGAGGGCAAAATTTCATAAGGAGAGGAGATTGTGAGATCCCAAATTTTATGAAATAAAAGTATTTAATTTTTCTATTTTGGTAAATAGTTAAATTGATAAAAGTTTAAAGTTAAGGGTATTATGTGAAAATTTTTCAAAGTAAGCAAGTTAATATAAAATATTCATTGTGTCGGGGAATATTCAATTAGTCGGAAAATATCTGTACGACGATACAATCATTGGTAGACCCCACAACAGAATTATTATCAGATTGAGAAAACGATAAAATTATTTTTTTGAAAATAACGGCGGAAGTTTTACCGTTAAAACTGTTGAACTATTCGGTAGTAAAAGTACAGTAACACGCGTGGTTGCATAGTAGTACACGGTGTTAATTATTGATGCTTACATGAGAAGTCACTCATTTTTTTTAATTATTGCTACAATAATTGTTGCATAGTACTCACGTTATTTGATTCAATTATTGTCGATATTTTATATATTATTAAATCAATAATTGAGATATCAAAGTTATTAATATTATTATTTGCAATATTAACGATGTCTTGAAGTTCTGCCAAGGAGAGGTTTGGTCACCTAATTACGCGCCAATAGGAAGAAATCCTTATTAGAAAGTCCCATCTTTCCTGGGAACGACCTAGTTGTTAAATATTGTGAGTTATAATATTAATGATGAATAAGTTCGTGTTGATTAAAGATGAAATTGATTGTTCCATTGTGTTCGGATTATTAGTGTTAGTGGAAATTGATATTTATTTCGATAATAATTGATGTCTGGAGGTTATATTGACCAATCGGGTATTCAGGGCACTTTTCGTGTCAGAATACTATTCATGGGTTACTATTCACGAGTTACTATTCACTCAGTTACTATTCACCCAGTTACTATTCACTCTAGTATTGTTCACTCGGGTATTTGGGAAACTTTTCATGTCGGGATACTATTCACGGGGTACTATTCATCTAAAAATATATTTCTTTTCGGTCCAAATCATTTTTGGGTACAATATTATTCCATGAGGAGATGTGATAATTTTTCAGACCGTTGGTTGAAGTTATAATAGTAAATCAATATGGATCGTTAGTTGAAGATATAATTGTAAATCAATATGGACCGTTGGTGGAAAGTTATAATAGTAAATCAATATGGATCGCTAGTTTAAAGTTTTAATAGTAAATTAGTATGGATCGTTGCTTTAAGTTTTAATAGTAAATCAATATGAACCGTCCGTTTAAAAGTAAATCAATATGGACCGTTCATGAATTAGTTACTATTCAGTCCATTCTCCTAAAAATAGAAGCTCATTCCTTCATTATTTCTTACGAATTCACTGAAACTCTAAAGAGAGAAACTATAGAGAGAAAGAATAAAAGTATTCTGCTACTTCACTTTTCCAATATCAAATTCTTCTAAGGTAAGGGGTATTATTCTTTCGTATTCATGAAGAGAATTATTTTCTTTTAATACTCGTAAGAGTTGTTATTTCATTCGTCATTATTATGTTGGAATAACCTGTATATGCGAAGTACCGCATACATGGTGAAATTCTTCTGTTATTCCATTCTTTATTATTCTGTTGGAATAACCTGTTTATGCGAAGTACCGCATACGTGGTTCTGTTCTTTATTTTTCTGTCAGAATATCCTGTCTGTGCGTTTAAGCTTGACCTGGTTCCTTTATTTATTATTCTGTCGGAATATCCTGTCTGTGCGTTTACGCCGAACCTGGTTCCAATATTTATTATTCTGTCGAAATATCATGTCTGTGCGTTTACGTCGGACCTGGTTCTATTATTTATTATTCTGTCGGAATATCCTGTCTATGCGTTACGCATGACCTGGTTCCATTATTTTTTATTCTGTTGGGAATAACCTGTCTGTGCAGTCTATCGCAGGCATGGTGAATTCTTTTGTTATTACATTCTTTATTATTCTATTGGAATAACCTGTGTATGTGGATTACCACATGCATGGTGAATGATCCTTAGTATTCATTATTTATTAAATTGTGGGAATAATATGTTTATGTGGATTACCGCATGACGGCAAAAATCTATTTGCGGTTTCATATATTCTATTATACTCAGTTGATTAAAGTTTTGGCTTCTATACTCCATGAAATTAGTGGAATATCCTTGATATTTGCGCTTCATCCAGTATCTTTTCATGGAAATATTCTTCTGAGCATTCTTGAATTTTACTCCACAAAGCAGTATCATGTTGACAATTTGTATGTTATTGAGCTCAGGATAAATTAACTTATAAATCTTTAAAATTTATTCTTACACTTGTTTTATAGAATTGTCATCATCCTCAGGCTTATATATTTGTTGAAAGTCACCTGTGGCCTATAGTGCATAGATGGACTTGGTATGATTATGACCAGGATTATTCGGTATAATCATGACCGTAAAGTTACAAATGATGTGAAAAAAGTCCTCATTAGCCCGTAGTGCATTGATGGACAGTTTTTGGTATGATTATGGCTATGGATTCTCTTCGGCCAAGGGTGCGAAGATGAACTGTTTTATGGCATGATCAGAATCGTTGATGAAAACACGATTATCTTTGGCCCGTAGTGCATGGATAATTTGTGGTCGTGATACTAAAGAATATCCTTGGCCATAGTGCAGGGATGATTCGATGATGTGGATTATTTATTAAGCTGAGTCTCAGCGATAAAATATTGATAATAAACTTTTAATTCGTAAAAGATAGTAGATATCATGCTCTACTTGACTCTTCTAAAATACAGTTGTATGTCTTTGGCCTGTAGTGCAAAGATGAATTGTTAATGAATATCTTTGGCCGTAGTGTAAAGATGAATTTATTAGTATGATTATGAGAAGAAATTATGATTTGGTATAACCATGATTTTTGATGTTTCAGGTGAAGATAGGTGATGAAAATTATCTTCGTTCTGAGTGCGAAGAGGAATTTAGAATCACAATTATGATTATAAGTTATTCATATGATTGTGGACAGGAAATTGTTGATTGATGTTACAGGGATAAAACATTGTTGTGGGCTTTTAACATAGAGAAGATAATAGACATTATGGTCCATTTGACTCTTCTAATGGATTGCTCGTTCGCTGCTGCAACTATGGTTGAAAAGTTTTATCATCTATCATATGTTCTAAATCCATGATTTATTACTGATGAAGGCTATTGATGATGTAAATTACCTTTAGTCGTGATATTTTTTACTGGGCTAGTTGTGCTCACCCTTTTTGCTTCACAATTCCTTTCAGGTAATAAGAGTGTAGCTGGGTCGAGCGAGAATAACAGGGGAATAGAACGGTGGTTTATAGCTGTTGAGGTTCTCCCTAAAAATAGTATGGAAATAATTTTATTGAGAACTTTAGATAAGTGTGTCGTATGGTATATGTCATTTG